>APFE030617915.1:1070-33130 GCA_000404065.3 Pinus taeda | reverse complement strand
CTAACCAGTGGGAGTACATAGTTGCCATATATGAGCAGATAGGGCTAATTGGCAA
Source organism: Pinus taeda (assembly GCA_000404065.3). Lineage (NCBI taxonomy): Eukaryota > Viridiplantae > Streptophyta > Pinopsida > Pinales > Pinaceae > Pinus > Pinus taeda. Next base: position 33,075 of record APFE030617915.1, on the reverse strand, counting down.
GGCAAAGAAAGAGCTATACAGAGCAAAAAATGAGCTAGGCAACATGGCAGACCTTGCCCCTAAGATGATAGAAATTTTGAATCACAGGAATAGTTCTCAGCTGATCCAAATGGGAATTGAGAACAGGACTGAAACTATTTCTTTAATTAAGAAAACCACAACAATGAGAAATTTGATCCAAACACTGGACAGAAGGGTGCATGACATGCAAGCAGATATAGCCAAGTTCCAGAACAGGTTCACAGCCTTGCAGGACAAAGGGCTTCCCAGTTTGGAGGAATCAGGAAAGCTTCTCTCTTATGAGAAGTACATTAAAAGACTGAGCACCTTTTCAGCTGTGCAGATTGCTGAGGCTTCAGGGTCATCTACAGCAGGCCCAATAACAGGACAGGTTCTTTTTAATAAATTAGATAATTTGTTTTTCATTAAAAATGAGGTGGCACATCTGTTTGATAAGCCTCCCGATTTTTACAAGTACACAGAGGCCGATGAGACCGTTGGGGCAATTTTGAAGCACCAGCTTCCCCATCCCGAAACGTGGCATGACCTGGTAAGGCTACTGTTGAACCAAGGCTAGGGGAAAAGAAACTTTCTGCAGCAATTAGTCCACATTGCGCCTACAGGTGGCCAAAGCTATTAAAGCAAGCACGAAGACGCTGAGCCAACTCAGCACAGGTACACAGCACAGGTACTCGGCATCAACATCAACAGGTACAGGCTACAAGAGCAAGAAAGATACAGAAAATCAGAAGTAACAGAGTACTTCAGCACTTTATTTATGAAAAACTGCGCAGTTAGCTCTGTAGTGCTCGAAGGTCAACAAGTCATCTTGTCAGGAGTTAATAGATTTAAAGAAGCATGTACCCTTGTAATAACTTCTCATCTACTTCCTCTGAACTAGTGTAAGAGATTTTCCCTCTCAGACGACTCGATTCCTGAGAGATTTTTGTATGTAAAACCCTATATATTGACCCTCGCATTTTGAGAGAGGGGTTGGACTCCGGATGTAAAGAAGCTCTGTTCTTCTCTGTATTTCCAGATATTGTAATCTTCAGGCAATTTTAATACAAAGACAGTGAGATTTCTGAAAGATGGTGGCTCTCTTTTGATCTTTTGGTGGTGTGTGGCTCGAAAGCAGCAAGATTCCTCTGCATTACATGATTCAAATAAGTTCTTTCTCGTGACTCTTTGTTTCATCTGTGTTCTGTTATTTCATATGTATCACATGTTTGCTATGTGTTTAAGCTCCAGATAGTGAAGAAAAAGGATAGTATCAGGATTTAGTCTTTGACTACCCTGAGCTCAATCTGAACTGTCTCCTGTGTTTTCTTCTGATAAGGTGTTTTAAAGTGTAATTCTTAAATGCTACCTTTAAATACCATATCACCACTGTGTATTGTTGTTTAGGAATTCAAGTAATTGCTCTTAGACAGCAAGCCTTTTCACAAATATACTGCTTAGTAAGGAACTCTTAATTGCTCATTGCTATTTGTATCCACCTAGTTATCGCTATTACAGTTTGTTTCATGAAATGTACACAGGCCTTGTAGCTTTCATCCTCACCAAGACCAAGATTTCAAAACAAAACGCTCTTAGACCCCATTGCCCAATGGATTAGTCTTGCCTATTGATATACTCCAAAGAAAAATCAGAGGCATCCTCCCAACCAAACGTTTAAAAAACCAAAAAACACTTAAACAACAAAAACATATATCATAACTAGCCTAAAACTTTCACTGCAAGCAGTGACCAAGTCCACATAGAGAGAGCCCTCTCTGGCTGCAGCTGGGCTAGAAGCTGCAGCCCAAAGCTTGGTTAGTGGTTACCCCGGCCGTATCCTCTTGGGAGTCAAAGAGGACAACCTGGGTGTTAACATGTTACACCCCACAATTTTTTGGAAAGAGACCTAGTCTTACTTTACGATCAAGCCAACGATAAGCTAGGGGCTAGCAAATTTGTACCCATGTGGCATGGTCCTTATATTTTCAAGCGAAAGCTGGCAAAAGGGGCCTATGAATTAAAATATTTTGACGGTGTCTCTTTAGGTAAACCTAGGAATGGGCTTTATCTAAAGCGATATTATGCTTAAAAGATTAGTGTGGAGAGTTTTTTAGACTAGTTTCTTTCTAAGTTTGGTGTGTTTTTAGATTAGGAATATGTGCTTTACTTCAGAGAGTGTTTTTCATCATTATTCCTGCTTATCTTGATTTTACTCTTGATATTGCAGATGTCGACGCCTCTCAAAACATACATCGGTTTTGCTGATGGCGCTTGTCATAGTACACGGAACATCTCTTCCATAGCTTGGGTTATCTATTCACCCTCTGACGAGTTAGTATCTATGCATGGGGTAAGCCTCGGTCAAACAACGAACAACATTGCAGAATATAGTGAAGTGATTGAGTTATTATCTGAATCCATTTCATTTGGAATTCGAAGTTTGATTGTTAGAATAGATTTGGAACTCGTTGTATTACAGCTTAATAGAGTTTATGCCATTAGAAATCCAGTGTTATTACGATTATTTTTTAGAGTCTATCTCTTGGAACGAGAATTTGATTACATCGAATATCAGCACATTCCAAGATATTTAAATACATTAGCAGATGCAGTTGCTTCTCGAATATTAAATAGACATTTGCATTAAATCAAACAGTAAATTCAAGAACATCCCATAACATGTTTTGCAAGATAACCAATAATAGTAATATAGCATAGCATACGAGTGTGTCAAAATATACATTGTCTTCGATCATAGGTTGAAAAACACCTTATGATCAGCAAAAATGATAACAAAAAAGTCCAAAAATGAGTCTACAAGGCAATCATCCTATCACTAGTGATGATCACGATAAGACACCACTACTCGGGCCAACCTACAAAGGAACCTCCTAAAAGGTCCTGGGACCCCAATCACATAGCGCTGAAGTCTAAGAGGAATGTCATCTATGCTGGTCTCCGGAATATCTGCTGTCAAGCGCTCTAGATGACCCTCCAATTCGGCCAAGGTCTCTGCTGATTGGTCCTATGGGGCCAGTGTTGCGGCAACTGGCTGTCTTCGATCATAAGGCTGGAGAGTGGCTAGTCGCCATGGACCCACATCTACATTTTAGAACTTTTTACTATTAGTTTTGGGATTATTTAAAAAACAAAAAATATATATATAATTGAAAATTTTGAAATCAACTTTACCTCTATCATCCCATTGCTCTCCTGGTGGAAGAGCCATGTCGGGATCACCACGATAATCCATCCCAGCGTATGGAAAATCCTTAATCACAAAGAGTTGGTTCTCTAACCAACAAAAATACTCGGGTGTGAATCTAACAAACTCGGTACCCTCCTCAGGATGGCGGGCCATGACTACAACCCAACGCATAACCCTAGGATCTCGGGGAAGTCCAGCCTCAATAGTAAGTTGCTGTGGAACCAGCATAGGTACCCTCTCTAGGGCAAAGCTGACAACTAAATAACCATATCCAAAGTTCTTTAGTTGTCCATTCTTTTCCCTAGTCAATTGGCCCTTCACATTGGCCAATACAGCATCGCAGCAGTTGAAGGTGGTGCCTCGGAAGCAGTCTACTGCCATGTGCATTTGGGAACTGGTAGCTAGATGCAATTATGCACTCCCGCAGAGTCTGGTAACAATAAAGGCGATCACTTTCAGTTCAAGATGGGAGATGGTTTTAACATCTATCTGTTGGTTATTACAAAACTCTAGTTGGAGACTAGCGACAAATTGGCCACCTGGCCTAGATCCGAACAGAGATAATTCCGTGCCTCTCTTGGCAAGCCAGTCAAAAAGTATATGTCATCTGGCTCAATTTTGAGCCGGTTGCTACGAAAAATGAAGCACTGGTCCTGCGTGCTCCACCTGTCCACCAGTCATTGTAGAAAGTCTACCTGTTCCCTCATGCAAGGTATGGTCCAAGATTTAAATAGCCCACACGCTCTCAATGCCTGTAATGAAGGTGGATGGAGTAATGCGGCTTGATCCACGTCCTCGTGCTCTCTTTCTTGCCAAACAAGCATCTTGTGTACCTACATTGCAAAATAAGTGGTTTAGAACATTTCAATTCAAAATATATGGGGCAAAAATGAAGAATTTAGGGTTTTAAATCCACGTTCCGCGGGATTCGCACCCATCCTTTTAGAGACAGTGCATAGTTCCGCACTTCTCCTTAAGGACAGGTTCGGCACCCCGACTTTTCCCTGTGCATAGAAAAATCGGGGTGCGCAGGGGCCACATGGCGCACCTGCACAACTGCCACGGGCGATTTTTTTCCCTAATTTTCCTCTAAAAATCAATTTTTAAAGCCTAAAACAAAATTTTAAACGAATGAAATGCAAGTCAGGGACAATGTGGATTACCTGAAGAAAACGGTTCTCGATTCCAGCAGTCGGATTTTCCGCAATCTCCACAGGAAGTTTTCTTACCAAAAGCTCTTACTTTTTACTCCAAAGCCAAACGGTGAAAATGAACTTGTAAAAGCCCTTTTTATAAGATTTTTTGGATAAATAAATTTAATTTATTTATTTTTTACTTTGAAAATGTCACTTTTGGTATATTTTTATTATTTTTAAAATAGATATGAGTAATGTTTGCAGTTTTTGTGCAGAATATTGGGTATTCAGGCGAAATTGGTCATTTTCAACAAAAACACATAGGAGTCCTCTTTAAGCTCTTTTCTGACTCATAAAATATGAAAAGATTGCCGAGTTTTTCTTTTTAGACTCGTTAAAACGAAATTAAAAAGACAGTCTACTTACAGCTCTTTTTTGACCGTATAAACATGAAAGGATTGCCGGACTTTTGTCGTTTCGAGTTCGATATTGGTAATAAAACGACGTGTTTTCGAACACTTTTTTACTTTTTCAGATCGAAGGCACTAATTATGAAAAGTACTCCTTGATCATAATGATCCAAGCGGTTCTCTCAAGTATTATTTTATACTTTTTCGGGCTTGGGAGACACAAATTTATGAAAAAGGACAACCATGGAGTTTTCTTAAGTTTTTCTTCTAACTCCCTAAAAATGAAAAACGGTGAGTTTCTCTTGTACTGGACTCGTTAAAATTTAACAGTAAAGGACCTGTTCAATTACAAATAGGAACGAACCACTCCTTCTTAGGGTTCGAATCTAAATAAGTTGGACTCATCCGAAGGATGAGCTTATAACCAAGCAAATGTTATCCTCCTCAAGCTTGTCAAAAATAAAGAGGTACTTGCCAGAAATGGTGGGGGAAAAGAGAGAAAAATGAACCTGTTTGTTGTACTTTATGTTTGAAAAAAATTTCCATCACTCTTGAACACGACACTTTTATTCACCTGGGTTGGGAAATCCTTTACCTAACAGTTAATCAAGCCACATTGAAAGTCTTCAGCTGGTTTACGGGTATTAGCTTTGGGTCAATTGTCACCAAGCCATCTGTAGTGTCGTTATGTGTTCAAGAGGTCTGTGCAAATAAACCATTCACCTACAAAATATATGTCATCCATCATTAACTGTCCATGAGTTAGTTCTTGCCAAATATATTTCTTCAAACTTGATCTATGATTTCGTGTTATGGGCTTGCCTATGACGAATCGCTTTCTATCGACTCTAACTCATTGTCTAGAGAGATGATCTAGAAATCGTCAGTACCTTGGAATCTGCATGCCTTAATGGCAGGTTTCTCGCCTTTGACAACAGGTTGCATCATTGACCTTCGATCAAAGGATTTTGTGACGTGTTCGACATCGACTCATTCATTCACATTTCATGGATTGTACTGAGTACTTTAAGGGCCATTGACATTATTGGTGGTTCCTCTCACACTTGTTAACGGTTTACATCATTGACTGGTAATCAAGTGGTTTCTACCATGTTTGAATTCGACACATTCATTCACATGGATAGAATCGTACTAGTTTGGGAAGTAGAAATGAAGACCCTGGATCTAGTTTCCACCATCCAGGCTGCGAGGAATTTTTTTATCATTATATGGTAGACTATTCATAAACATATAGTTGTACCCATACTGTGTCCATATGTCTCTACTTGTGATGTAATAGAAAATAATTCTTGTATCAAAACAATTTTAGATAGTTCTTAGCCATTTTTGATCTGAGTATGCGAATGCCTACCTCAGTGATGATATTTTAACATATATATATTTTGTGTTGAATTTTTTTACAGGTTTCAACTGGGGTATCCACAGGAAGATCCTTGAAATGATAAAGTCCTTCACTCTTCTTAGATGATCAAAAGTTATCGTCATCTATTACAGACTTTGCACTTTAGGGGGCAATCTATTACACAAAAAATTGTCACCATGACTTTCTATAGTTTGTGTCAGGCCATCACCACTCATACATGCCTCCTTTGCAAGTCTTAAGCCTAAGCTCTTAATGTCAAGCCTTGAAAATGGGAGAAAGACCTTAAAAATATCTTAAATCCTAGTTTCACACTTTCTCCTAGCATTGTCTATGGTACCACATCCAACGGTCATGTTCCCTATCAACCTAACCACTCTGTCTATTAAGTGATGGGTGCGAACCCCTATAAAAGTTGAAGAGGCGTGAGTTCGCTCTTAAAAACTCACCTTGGGTCACTTATGGATGCTTCTAGAACGAATATTACATTGGCAAGTCCGCTCCACCTTGGCTCATCCATTCCGTAACTAAGGGAGCTAACTCCATGATATGAGGTGCTTATCCCATTGAAAGAGGAACTTATCCCTTCAATGGTGGACCTGCAACCTCCTCCATTTTCACTATAAATTCAGCGATTGGGCTGGTTTTAGTGGGGTTGAAAGCTGAAGCTTCTTGAGGGTAAATGCTGTTGGAAATTAGACTTCCTTTTTGATTTTGTGAGAGGAGAGATCACATACCTTTCATTTCATTTGGGAAGTGAGTGAGGCTTGTCAAAGTAGAGGAGATTTCTACTGGACCATGGAAAGAGCTTGTGCAACATCAAGGCAAAGGTTGTAAGGTTATTTTATTCATAAAGTTAATACAATCAAGTTTGCTTTTCTCAATGAACTGTCTCTAATGGTTTATTTTATGAGCTCCTTGATCTTCATAATGAACATGTTTTATTATATTATCAATGCAGGTGTTCTTTGATTTGTGTTTGTTTGTGTATGCAGGTTATTAAAAGGGAACTGCTTGAAGCTGTTGAAACAAAGCTGCCACAAACAAGCATTGGACTGAGGTAGGGTCTATTACACCTCTTAGTTTTCATTTATAAAATTGAAACATGTTTAAAGAAAAGTAGATTTGGTTGTGCTGCTTGTTGCTAGATATCATTTGATACTAGCAAGATCGGTCTTGTTCGCAAGAGCGATTTATCTGGCCAACACTTCTTTTTCCTTTTTCATTTTCATCTTTTTGAAATTTTTTCACATTTTCATTTTTCAGTTTTTGTAATTGTGCATAACAATTATTCATTTTGGAGGCAGAAGAGGGATCCCAAATTATTGAGATAAGAAGCGTTTATTCCATCAAAAAAGTAGTTTATATATACCCCTGACATTCTTGTTAATCTTTTTCCCCTCACCTTACTCTAGTTGACTGAGCTAACATGGATTAACCCAAAGACAACCGACTAGAGTAGTTGACACTAGTTAGTGCGCAAGTGTTGTGCTTTCACCAAGGTTCACTTAGAAAAGTACGTATTTTCCATCGACGTATCATGAAGTGAAGACATAAAGTTCTTCATACAGAGGCAGGATGATAGACAACCAAGTATTGACAACTGCACAAGTCCTCTTGTACTTTACCCATCTTGCTTCTACAGTTGAACATGGTTCCATGCAAAACTAACCTATGAATGTAAACAAGAAGACAAACAAGAGAACAAAGCAAAAGAAAAAGTAAATGCATAAGCAAAGTAAGTAGTAAAAGAAGCAAGAAAGAAAACAAACCACCATCAAATACTACTTGTACTCCTAAGCTAACAGTGCATGGGTCTGCTCACGTGAAGTGATACTTCCAATGCAGCCACCAGTGCATTTGTCGACCCATGTTGGTGAAGGCATGGTTCACGAAAAACACAACTGTGTGAACCAAAAAACAAGAAAGTTATAACAATGAAGAAAAACACACTCTGATTTTAAACACATCCATAGAACATAAGTGAGTGCAAGTGCATGACATGCAATGTGTGGACTTACCATAATTCTATGTGACACTATGTACAACATTTAAGCATACACACACTCTTGACTATGCCATGAAATTAAACATGAGAAAGGTAGACCACTTACATTGCGCAAGTGTGCTTGTTGTATAAAATCCCTCCAATGCATGAGCGATGGGATTGTGTAGTTCGAGTGGAGGAAGTGAAATATGTGTGTGAGATTGATCTTTAATGCATATAGATGAGTGATGAGTAGCCTTTGGTGTTTGAAAATTTTCATAACCGGAAGTGAAACCAAGCTCAGGATAGTGAGGGCCTGACATAACCATCAACTTAGGCTCAAGTTCCTCGATAGTCTGTGGGTTTTGACTTTGTTGATAGATAGATCATTGTAAACTAGTGCCTTAGAAAGATTAACAATATTTGAATAAACATTGTGATTGGATAAATAAGTAGACAGATCACGACAGTCAAGATCAGAAAATTTCGGATGTTTGTCGGCATCGTCATGATTTGATGAAAAACATAAAGGGGTATATGAGAAGAAAGAAGGTTCATCCTCTACATTTCTAGAAGAAGCAGATGAAAAGTTAAGTGGACTTTCAAGGAATTATTGGTCCTCTTCATTGTTGGATGATGGATTGACATCTAGTGTGTTTTGTGAAATATCAACAATGTGTGCATCCATAGAAGTAGATAAACATGCGAACTCAGTGATGGAAGAATCACCAAAGATGTCAAGGAAAAACGAAGGAGGCACATACATAAGGAATCATACTTCGTTGTGCATTGATGTTCAAACTCTCAGCCATACTTTTCATGAATGAGAACACAGGTTGTTTGTGCAACACAAACTACGTCAATGGCTTGATCCCCATTCAGAAAAGGTGTAGAGCCTGGAATAGAAGAACACAAGATAGTGAAATCTAGAGGATCATCAAAATACGAAGACAAAGGTTGAAGTACGAAATACAAGTGACAACCCATGGTATTCCAACCCAATCTGTACAACAATTGAGAGAAGTGATTTTCGAAGGATGTGATGGTTGAACGAATGTGTGTGCTTGTTCTCCAACATCACTTTGCAATGGTGAAGTTGTTTGATGAGGGGAAAAAGGGCAGTCACTTGTGATAGTAATCATTTCCATCTATGATTGTGTAGCTCCATAACTAAAGTATGTTGAGTTGGGATTGGGCTTGAACTTCCTTTTAGGATTAACGGATTTGGTAAGGGAGTACTCAAATCTATCCATGAGATCCTACAATTTCTTCTGAATTTTCGAAGCTTGAAACTACAACAGATAGAAGTGGTCCTAAAATTACATAATCGATTCAAGCAGGGCCTTCCATTGTTGTAGTATATTTTTGTCAAGAGGTTTTGGATTAAAATGATAGAAGGTAGATTTAATGAGATCATAAAACTTCTCAAGTAAGTCCATGCTGCCAGGAGGTAGACTCCAGTAACACTATAGGGGGGATTCAAGATGTGTATGTTAAAGAAACAGGCTGGCCTCTTCATCAGAGCATTCATATTCCTTTTCAAGCATGGAAAATAAATCCTATAAGTACATAGGCCACACCAATTTGCCTTCACCATCATACATGAATTTGGACAAGAGATTAGAAAACTCCCTTGTGATGTCGATAGGTTCGGCATGCAAAAACAATCTCAAAGGGATGAGTGTGATAGTATGCATGATAGATGTGAAAAGGTTAATAATAATATGAGAGGACACATCTTGTCATCTCGCCATCGTTCTAGCGCTAGAAATGTCGATGGTGCTAGACCTGCCAACATGTTATGGGATCTCCCCAGTAGAAGTCCCAACTAGACCTCTGACCATTCAGTGTAGCAGTCCCAACAGTGGGTCATACAATATTTCCTTGACCGCGGTTATGCATAGAGGTAAGTAAGATGTCCCTATTGGTAGCAAGCATGTGACATGTGTAACAAGCGAAGGAAGGTGCATGAACGGTTCTAACACACAAAAAGTGAGGTGAGTTCGCCCTTGGAAACCTGTGGAAGCACACAGCTAAGAGGGGAACACATGAGTGAAGATACATCACAAACTAGATAGAAGGTAAGATAACAATTGAAATTGATGGTCAAACAAATATCACATCTTAGTAATATTCATACATACTTATACAGAAAGAGTCCATAGGTGCATGCGTAAGCAAAAGGATAGAGATATTATTAGAGTAACCAAGATAGATGAAATACAATAACAATATATGAATGAAATTTGTTGGCTCTATTATATTAATAAATTAAAGTTCCAATCATAGAGTATAACCATGAACAACCACTAGTCCCGATAGCGGAACATTATAGCCACCGTCACTTGCTCCTCCAAAAAGATTTACTATCTCTACACTATGGAGAAGCCAAGGCTTGTTACAATACTCTTTAAGATTTCTCTATGATACTCCTATCGAAAGCTTCACTTACCAAAAGCCTATACAATGAGTTATGAGGCACTATATATAGCAAAGGGTGGGGTGACCCTTGGCATTCCCCTTTGTGACTATTCATCTACCTTCATGACTCTTCAACTACTCTGTGATAGTTACATCTAGCTATTGACAATTGAACTTCCACTTGACAAAATGTTACATACAATTTCCACATGTACCCATGTGAGACAAAATAGGCTTGAGCAAGCCATGCAAGACATTACTATGACTCAGACAACTATGGGAAGACCAACTCTTTGACATCCTCATGATGGTCAATGGTGGCAAACTGATGCCAAGCTCAATATTCCGTGTTGTCTGTGCTGACATCTTTTTGGAAATGAACTCTTGCCTTTGTTGCATCTGGGTAAACTGCTTTGGATCCTCTATCCAACTTGTCTGGTAACATGGTATTAGTTTCTTGAGTGCAGCTGGATCAATGACATACTGATGCATAGTGTCTACACTGATCACCAAGACTGTGTTGGCGGCTATGGACATTAGCTCATTAAAGTATGAGTCTAGCTCCTGTCGAACCTGTCCCTTAGTCTTTGCCTCGGTGAGTGTCCCAATAAACGAGATCATATGTGTGTGCACAAAAACATCCATGCTTTTGAATACCCATGCATGGGAAGCCTGCAAACTAGCGATGAGTTGTGGAATTTCATCATAGTTCTGGATCTGACTCCAGATGTGTGCATTTAAATAAACCACTCTAGGCCTAATGATCTTGGGAAATTGTAATGGGGCTCCCTTATATCTCATTGTCCATGCTTGCATGTGATCAACAACAACATGTAATTTTGACAAGATACGTGCTCTCGTAGCACATCACTACTGCCAACCGTTGAGATGCATAATGGCCTTATGCATGGTACCAAACCTAGAATACAACACTTGTATTACTATCTCAAGGGATGATCCTTCATATAGTATCACCTTCTTCAGCTCTACTCGAGTGGATTTTCTAATGAGTTCTCCTCCCTGCTTGGCCATCCTTAACTCCTTAGCCATTCCCTCATTCTCTACTATCGAGGAGTAAACACTTGAGCTAGTGGCTTCAACATATGACCTGGTAGCATATGCCAATGTTGTTGGATGATTGCACACATTAGATATGACCACTCATTCCTAAAAGAGATGTGTGGTCATCCAGAGTAGAAAATCCGCACGATAGCACAATGCTATGTTGCGGCTCATCGAGAAATATCTTGTGCATCTCTTCTACTGGATTGTCTCCAAGGATCTCAATATCTCCTTGGTCACTTGGGAACTACTCTTCTTTTGCATCCGGTGAAGCCGATGCATTGATCTCTTGGTGATAAGGCATGAGGTGAATGTCTTTCTCTAACTATAGTTGCTCAATCTCTGTATCCATCTTCTCAAGTACTCATTCAATTTGTTGTGAAAAGTCCTACTGCTGCGAATGCTCACCCTGCCTTCTTTGCGCCAGCTACTTGGATGAATCTACCATATGCAGAGGAAAAATTTCATAAATCTATGCATGTAATGCTCCCTGTTGTATCTGTGCCTGTTGCGCTTCGTTATCCTATCTGTGCAACTCCTATTCCTTTTGGAGTTTCTCCTTCAATTGATGCAACTCCTTCACTATTTCCTCCATCCTTTTTTTCTCTTTTCCCTTGCACAGATCTCTTACCATGTTGTTTCCTCTTTGCCTCTATTGCCAAAAATGAATTTTGCACAAGTGGGTCTTCTCTAAACTTGTATAGTTGTTCTGCCTTTCCATTTTCAACAATCATTCTCTTACCTCTGCCGCACCCCAGTATGTTTACCTCTGTTGTTGTTGTTGTCGGTTCTCTCTTGGTTGTTGGTTCAAGCTGCTTCTTTAGAAATTCCACAATGATGCCTACCAGTTCATTGGGCTTGGAGAAGCTATGAAGATATCTCCATGGGTCTTCCTGAGCCCAATGACATGCCTTGTGGATCCACAAAAATTTCACTCTCATTTAGTGACCCTTCATAAAGAAATGTGGGTCATATGGATTGAAGCTTCTGCTGCCGAAAGGAAATTTCTTTAACTCTTCTATTTCAGCATCTACATGCTTCATATTTCATATCTCGTACAACTTGATCCATAATAGAATATTGGGCCATGGTGCTTTCTTCTTCCAGTGTAGCCTAGTTGACAGTCCTACTGAGATGTTGTATGACACTTCTTGCACGAGGAGCTTGTCATTGGCAAATTTCGACAAAACATGTAGAGGCTTCTCAACATTGTACATATATATGAAGGTTCCAAATGATGAGGCATACCAATCCACTATTTTGATCAGTGCCTTCATTACTACCTTCAACATGATAAGTTGATCCTGCTCAAATATCATATTGTACACTAGGGTGATAAAATAGTTTCACAACTTTTTGCTAACACTGTAGAAGCTGCATTAAGAAAAAAAATTACAATAAGTGTTGACAGAGGTTTTCGTTGATGTCCATGCCCACTTCAATCATGAAAACTACTAACGGGAATAGATTGCATCCATGATGTATGCAGACGTGTAGAATTTGTAGAAATTCTCATTGTATATCACCTGATAATATAATATACTAAAGAAAAATACTTGATCTACTTCTACAAACAAAATTATGAAAGCTTAATTTATTTTTGAGAAAGATCAAATAGAACACATATAACAGATGAAGAAGAAATCAATTAGACATGAACACAGAAAAATACTCTGAGGAAAGCCTCAGCTAAAAACCCCAATCTATGTATTATCATACGAGTGGAAATATCTCCAGATTACACAAAGCTTTAGCTCACATACTACCCATCTCAAAGTATAATCCCTGAATGCCACAATTAGATATAATAGAGAACACATATGCCTTCCTTCATTCCTCCAAGCTTCCTATTTCTTGGCACAGTTTCTCCTCGGTCCTCAAGCTACCACCTATGTGTAATTACCTCACACACTGCTCACCAAACTTAGAAATAACTGCACAATCCCCAAGGAAGGAATTCCTTCTGTATGCAAGCGATATCCTCACGGGAATATTCCTGCAATTGATAGTACACTATCCCATCATCTGATCTCAACTATGTCTCTACCTGAATTAACATGCATGAGTCATTGAGAGAATGTTCAATTATCTGAAGTACACTAGTTGCATGCATGTATGCATTGACTAATTGAACTCACGGCCAGTTCCACAAATTATTGGGACCAATCTAACTAGACTTAACTCATTTAATTGAGCTAACTAATTACAACTCAAAGTGAAACTCATCCTGATCTCCTTAATTAAAGGATACCTTCCTCATTCAAAGGGATAAATATTGCATGTCTTCACATAGACTTCATGTTTGATTTTCTCTAACCAATTAACTCAAGATGGATTAATTAATTATTTTACAAACAAATATTGAGCTCAAATTTGAATTTTAATTCACAATTTTAATTTAGGGACTAATTAAAATTGGAATGTATCCTGAAATGCTATTTATAGCAATGCTATTTTTAGCACTTCTATTTTTAGCATTTCTTGTTGTTGTTTTCAACAGTCCCTCTCAAGAAGAAAGGGATTATCTGTCACCTTGATCCTATCCCTATGGAACTCGAATTTGCATTTTGACAATGCCTTATTCAAAATATTTGCATCCTACTCGTCGGTTAAAACATACTGCAAGAACATGATCCTCTTCAGCACATAGTCTCAAATATGATGATACCAGATATCGATGTGTTTGGGCCTATCATGAAATACTAGATTCTTAGAGAGTTTGATACAACTCTGATTATCGCAATAGACCACAGTTGGATCCATCCTCTGATCAAACAATCCAACTAGAATTTTCCACATCCAAATGGCCTCACATGTTGCCTGACTGGTAGCCATGTATTCAGCTTCTACTGAGCTAAGTGCAACTGACCTCTGTTTCCTGCTATACCAAGAAACTACAGCTAAACCAAGGCTGAAAATTCCTCCTGAAGTGCTCTTTTGATCTGATGCACTCCCTACCCAATATGCATCCATGAAGGCCTGAAGCTTCACTCCCTCTATCCATCTGTACCATAATCCATACTAAGATGTGCCTCTGAGGTATATTAGAAGATGCTTCTCTTCCTTCGAAAACATCTTGGTAGGCTGAACCATAGCTTGACTCAGCTGGTTCACCGCAAAGCACAAATCTAGTTGTGTGTTCACTAAACACATGAATGAACCCACAAGCTATCGATACATAATAGTAGCTACTACCTCACTTGAAGTAGCATCCTCCTTCCTCCAATTACCTGATAGAGGAGTCTACATGGGCTTGCACTTCTCAATGTGGAATCTCCTAAGTATCTCATTGGCATAATTGCCTTGAGATACAAACACTTCCCCATGCTTCTGCCACACTTCCACACTTAGAAAGTAGTGCATGAGACCCATGCCTTTCATCTGAAATTATCTTGGAAGGTCCCCCTTGCAAGACTTGATCAAGTAATCATAACTTGTTAATATTAGATCATCAACATAAAGAATAATGATCAATGGCTTACCTTATACCATGATGTGGTATAGGTTCGCATCTGCTTCACTCTTTGTGAAGCCCAACTTGTTGAAATAGTTGTCGATCCTCGTGTAACAAGCACGAGGTGCTTGCGTCAACCCATACAAAGCTCTCTTGAGTCAACAAACATGTAACTCGGGATCGAAGGTCTCAAATCCTTCTGGTTGCTCTATGTGCACCTTTTCCTCAATCTTGCCATTGAGGAATGCAGTATTCACATCCATCTAATGGATCTTCCAACCAATCTATGTTGATATTGCGAACATCAATCTAATAGATGAGTACCTTGCTATAGGAGTAAAAGTGTCATCATAGTTGATCCCGTCGACCTATGAGAAACCACGAGAAAAAAACCTTGCCTTATGTTTCTCCACACTTACTTTACCTTGCAAGGCCATCTGGAACTCACCACTAACTTGTTCTATGGCCTTGGAACAACATCCAAAACATTTATCTGAACTATGGAGTCATACTCCTCCACCATAGCATCAACCCAAACTGACTGTTATACTACTTCCTTGAAGGAAGATGGTTCAATCTTTATACATTCCCAAACCAAGGCCATGTACCAAGTGTACCACTTAGGTGACCTCCTTGGTCTGCACTGAGAATATGGCTATCCCACATTCTCTCTCTTATCTGTCAACAATCTGTTAGCTTCCCTTGAGATTTTTGATCGATCCCTAGAGGACTCTGCATGAGTGGATGTCTCCACTCCTGGATCCTTTGCATGCATCTGCCTCGAATCAGTTTAAGGCTCCTCCTCGTTAGGAGCCAAAAGTTCCTCCTTTGCATGCAACTTGAGCTCCCTATCAAGGGAAACTTGCATGGCCTTTTGCTCATCGAACATTAGATCTCTACATACCATTGTCCTCTGACTGGTAGGAAACAACACCCGATAGTTGTGGGTTGTATCAGTGTACGCCACAGGTATCCCCAACTTTGCTATTGGCTCTAGCTTCTTCCGGGAATATTTGGTCACATGGAAAAATAGAAATGAGCCAAAGATCCAGAAGTGACTCACATCTAGTTTCTTCCTGGAGAAATCCTCCTCTGGTGCCTTCATCCCCAGTATGTGATGCGAGCTTCTATTATGCAAGTATACCATTGTATTGCACGCCTCAACGCACAAATGAAGTGGTAGGCCTTGGTCATGTAGCATCGCCTAAACTATTCCCACAATCATTCTGTTCTTCCTTTTGGCCACCACTTTCTGTTGTGGGTTATGAGGTGCCATCAACTCCCATTTAATTCCTTCTGCTACATGGAAGTCCTTAAACTGTTGAGAGACATAGTCTCCACCATTTTTGCTTCCCAAGGCCCTTAACTTCTTTCCTGATTCTTTCTCAAACAAGGCTTTGAACTCAGAAAACCCTGATAAGGTTTGATCCTTATTTTGCATGAAATAGATCCAACATCTACGAGAAAAATCATCAATGAAAATAACATAGTACCTTTATTTAGTGGTGGAGGATGTGAAGAATGGTCCACACACATCTATATGAACTTGCTCTAGGATTGCTCCAGCTTGACTGTCTCGATCCTGAAAGGACTATTTTGCATACTTACCCAAGGTATAACCTTTTCATGTATCCACTTTGCTCATGTTTACTTTTGGGAAGTCTAGTAGAAATCTGTTACATGATCTTCAAGGCCCCATGGTGCAAATGGCCCAATCTTCTATGACATAGCTCGCTAGTATCTTGGCTTTGCACCAACTCTGCTTTGGACCTCAATGGAGCACAATCATCTACCTCCAACTTGTAGAGTTTCTTCACTCAAATCCCAATCCTCATTGTCTCTCCCATGCTGATGCATCTCAGGAATTCCTTTCCTTTACTGAAGACTACACCATAGCCTTTGTCTTCCAAAATAGCGACAGATACAAGGTTCTTCTTCAGTCTAGAAACATACCTTACATCAGTTATGGTGAGAGAATCTCCATGCTCCCTCTGAAAAACAATCATACCTTCACCTTAAACATGGTACTATCCATCATTGCCCATCTCTATGCGCATCTGGAGGTCCTTCTCCTCCAATGTACTGAATAAACTCTTTTCATTGTTCATTTGGAATGATACTCCACTGTCCAGGTACCAAACACAACCCACCATCAATGAGAGAGTGAGATCCAATTTGAGCTGTGAGGCCAGTGCCTGACCATATCATCCTTTCAAGGATCCCTTCATGGATTTATTCTATGGACAATTTGTTGCATAATGGCACACCTCATGACAATTAAAGCATCACACCTTATATTTTTCAATCTTCTTCCCACCACGGGAAGAACTCAATTTGGAATGGTAAGCCTTCCCTTTCCCTTTCTTCACCTTACTCACTAAGGCTAGATTTTCTTCATCATCATGCTTTGATGAAGATCCATCTTTGGTGCTTCTCCTGATCTCCTCCCGCATTAGATCTGACCACATTCATTCCCAATCTCGCAGTTTCTCTCTTCCATTTACTGAGCCTTGGTAGCTTTTCTAGCTCTTAGGAAGACCGAGGAGAGCAAGACTTGCCATGTCATGATTGGCTATCATGATTCCTACACTTCCAAGCTCATCCTTGCAGGTAGTGAGCTTGTTCAGATATGTAGAGATCATGTCACCCTTTTCACATTTGATTTTCTTAAGCTTGTCTTTCAAGGCCAATATCCTCTAATCGCTGCTATTCTGATATAGATCCTTCAATGTTTCCCACATTGAAAATAGTGTCACCCTACCATGGAGACTCGACACAGTGTGCTCTCGAACTCCCTCGAGAAGAATCCTCCTCACTCTAGCCACACATTTCTTCCATTCTGCCAATTCTTGGGCATTAGCTATTGTTGGCTTGGAGATTTCTTGATTAATGATGTCCTCTAATACCTCTTCCATGCGATCCTTCCAGTCTATATAATTCAATCTACCATCCAGGGCATACTTGAGTCTCAAACCATTGAATGCCATTTGAAATTTGAGATGTGATAAGAATTCAACTTCTATAATCAAGAAATTCAAACTTAAAACTCCCCCCTTCTTTGTATACTGTTCTCTTCTTTGATCACCTATGCTCTCATACCATGTAGAAATTATCTTTATAGGTCACCTGATAATGCAATATACTAAGGAAAAATACTTGATCTACTTCTATAAGAAAAATTGCAAAAGATTAATAAAATTTTTAGCAAGATAAAATAGAACACATTAACAGATGAAGAAGAAATCAGTGACACATGAACACAAAAGAATACTATGGGGAAAGCCTCAGCTAAAAACCCTGATCTTTGTGTTATCATACAAGTGAAAATATATCTAGATTACACAAAGCTTCAGCCCACAAGCTATCCAGCTCTCAGTAAAATCCCTCAACACTGCTCATAGATAAAATAGACAACACATATGCCTTCCTTCTGTCCTCCAAGCCTCCTATCTCCTTGCACAGTTTCTCCTCGGTCCTCAAGCTACCACCTCTGTGTAATTACCTCACACACTGCTCACCAAACTTAGAAATAATTGCACAATACTCAAGGAAAGAACGCCTTCTACATGCAAGAGATATCCTCATAGGAATATTCCTACAACTAATAGTATACTATCCCATCCTCTGATCTCAACTGGGTTTCTGTCTGAACTGACATGCATGAGTTATTTATGAGAGAATATTTAGTTATCTGAAGTAAACTAGTTGCATGCATGCATACATTGACTAACTAAACTCACAATCAGTTCCACAAACTTTTGGAACTAATATAACTAGACTTAACTTAGTTATCTGAGCTAACTAATTACAACTCGGAGTACAATTCATACTGATCTCCTTAATTTAGGGATAAATTCCTCAATTAAAGGGATAACTATTGCATGTCTTCACATAGACATCATGTTTGATTTTCTCTAACTAATTAACTCATGATGCATAAACTAATTATTTCACAAATAGCTACTAAGCTCAAGTTTGAATTTTAATTCACAATTTTAATTTAGTGACTAATTAAAATTGGAATGTATCTCGAGATGCTATTTATAGCAATGCTACTTTTAGCACTTGTATATTTAGCATTTCTTGTTTATGTTTTCAACTGAATTTTGCTTGTTGACCTTTGGGCAGCTACCAAGTTCCTGTTACCTATTCCTTCATCCTTTGAGTTAACATGTCAGACCAGTTACATGCTTTGCCTGCATTCGCTAGTTGATCCAACATGATCACCCAAATCTGTAGGAATGTCTCCATACTCTCCTGGCAATACAAGAGACATGAAATGATCACCATGTACTGATATGACTTCTAGAGTATCTTTGTGTTGTGAATCTAGTTGTGTGTCATCCTAAATTTGGCCTTCTCCTGATCCTTGAAGATATCTCTGGAGTTGGCATTGTTGTTGGGTATGCTGAAGGGTGTCTCCATGGTTATCACTAAATTTGGAAAGTGGTACATGTGCTAATAATCTTATGCCTTTAAGGTAGCAATCTGTATCCCAATAAGATTCTTTAACACCATTGTCTTGGGATTACTGTGTGAGATGATGTAATGTATCATGTCCATGCATGGGACTATGGGATGCCTGCATGTAATCCTGTACAATTCGGACTTGTGAATGTTCACATAGACTTGGTAGTCTTCAATATCTTCCCCAAATGTGCTTGAGAATGCGTCATTGACATTCAGCCATTTCAGCTTGATTTATTTGTCTACAATTAGCTTGGTGTATTTGTATATATGAAAACTCATAGACACTCGCTCAATTGCTTCTCCAGTTGCGCTTTTGTCAGTGTCCTTTCACCTTGCTCTCTTGGAGGCCATTGATCATGAACTGCTGAGAGATGGATGAACACCTACTATATCTAGAGACATGTTGACATGTGTGCGAAGAAATCTATCAGTTAAAACAAAAGAAAACTTGAGGATTGACATGCAACAAATCTAAGGAACTGCTGGCAAGGATTACACAAATTTGACTAGGAGGCTGGGAGACTGACTGCCAGAATTGTGCAAAAGGTAGTCCAGGCTAGAAAGAGGTTGGTTGACTGCAGGAATTGCATAATGCACAATCCAGGCTGGCCTGCTACGTGTTGATATTGCGCAATGCAAAATTTCAGCTAGCAAGTGATGCAGCATAGGGATTGCATTGGGCAATTCTCTTGGCCAGAAGACACTTCCTCTAAAAATTTCACAATGAAAGACTAGAGGGCACTGACTGGCCAAAATTGCACATTTTCTGGGAGAAAGGCAGAGCCTTCCCTCTGAGAATTATGCAATGTTGTCTGGGTAAGGGAGAGTATGGGCTAAGATTTTCCACACCCATCGATGGGAAACTAAAAGCATATGAAGATGTGGATGCATGGCAATACTGAGTGTAGGTAGGAGTGAATGATCGTGCATGCAAACAATGAATGCAAGATTCAAAAAATGGAAAAACATGCATGTGCGTGAAATGAGTCGTCGAATCGGCGACCATTCATGCAAAATAGTGTCATTTATGCGATAGTAGTGAGACGGAAACAAAAATTGAAATTGTGCTTGTATAGGCTACCTTGCATGCAAAAGAAAGCAGACATTCACTGAAATCAAGTAGAAAACACTCACATAAATGAAAACACAAAAAGCAATAGAAATGCTACAAAAGACAGGTAAAGCAGATTCACCCTGAAATAGATGAGCTAGATGTGCTGAATACTCCTAGATGTGTTGTGGGATGTCATAGCTCCAACATCAATTTGAAGAACGAGCTATGAAGTGTCAATAAATAATGTTGAGTCTCATGATGTGCATGGCATAAATCTATGAAGAAGTGACACTTGGAGCATATTTTCTAAAACGATCTTTGCATGTAACCTTTAGCTACTAAAAATAGATCCCTAATATCTAGGGATTCTTTTTGAATGTTTTTATGTTGCTATTTTGGGAAACAGTAGCCCATGCATGCAAGTGAAGTTGCTAGGTCCCTGGGGGAACTGTTCAACCTAAAGGCACATGCAACAACCTACTTGACAAAGATGGATTTTTGCGCAATTTGTAGGAGGCGATGGGTTGGTTGTCTAGAGGGATTGTGCAATTTATGGGAGGAGAAGCTGACTA
Source organism: Pinus taeda (assembly GCA_000404065.3). Lineage (NCBI taxonomy): Eukaryota > Viridiplantae > Streptophyta > Pinopsida > Pinales > Pinaceae > Pinus > Pinus taeda. Next base: position 11,920 of record APFE030617915.1, on the reverse strand, counting down.
TTGCCTAGAATTGCACAATTTCTAAGTTGAGCTACACTGTTGGGCTAAATTACACAATTTCCCTGATGAAGGTTGTTTCACTGTATTGCACAATTTATGGGCCCAATAGATTTCCTAACAAATTTTTGTAATTTATGGAGGGAAGATTGGTTCCCCTCCAGAATTGTGCAATTTTCTGAGGGAGCTTCTCAGTCAACAAATGGACCAAGAATGGAATGGAAACCTATGAGCGGATTGAAGAAAATTATCATCCACAGGGTGGCAAGCTGCTAAAAAAAATGAAGCCTATTTGATTGAAATTGCAAGACATGCTGCTAAGGATGGTTTATATGAAGGCTCCAAAACAAAGCTAAGAAAACATTTTGGAGGGTGGTTTTAGCCACTTCAACACTAGGAAAAATGAAACCTTCACAAATCATTCATTGACATCGACACCAAAATAATGTTGGTTCTCAGATTGTCTTGTTCACTGAGGATCAAAGGTCCTCTCACTCTATGTAACAAGGGTTGGACTCCCTTTCACCACAAGGGGTATTCCCCCATAATATTGTTAATTGAAAAAATATTGTATTTAAGAAAATAAATATGACCAAGTTATTCATATGAAAGTGTGTTGTTAAAAGAAGGAGAGGTTAAGGTTTGGGAATGTGGAATTATAATAATTAAATAGACAATAATTATGATCAAATCCTTAATTATACATTGAGAACATGATAGGACACAAACTAGAAAAAATGTGACAGATGAAAAGAAAAATAATTCAAGTGTTAGATGTACTTGGATACTTAATTACCTAGTTCTCCTCATGATGAAAAAGAACACATAGTATAATATTGACTATAATTTCATTCCATTCTCCCACAAAAGAAAAGCATTAAGAACATGTTCATTTACTAATAGTATGAATAGTTGAAAACAAGCAAATCCTCTAATTGTTGTGACAAAATAGTGTTACTCATGTCAGCTACCAACTTGTCAAAAAATATTTGGATTGAAGCACATCAATTATAAGAATAAAAATGAAAAAAGAAGAATAAAATGGTGGGACATGTATATTTGCATGAAATATTATAACAAAACTAATCAACAAGAAAAGTTTTTTTAGCCAACTAAATAATACATGACATAAATATCCTAATTCTGATTCTTCCAATAATATTAATATCTTAGAGGATCATGAATTAAATAAGGTACTGCAATATAAACATTTGATAAAGTCCCTTTTGGAAATTGTAAATTGATCCAATGTATAAACACATAAAATATGATAGAAATGAAAAACATAAATGAAGAATTATGATTTTATAATTGCATAACAAATATTATAAAAGCATTGATGATTAGTCTATGCAGCAAGTACATTCAAACTGTCCAAACACATACCTTTGTTCTTTCCTCCAAAGATACCCCTATCTAACCCTTCTGAATGAGAAAATATGAGTTTTTTTTACATAAGTTCGAATAATTTTTTCAATAATAATATATTAACTTCTTAATTAAAACTAACAAAATATTTATTTTCAAAATCATTATTTGAGAAAGATTCTCATCTTTCGCAAATGGTTTAAAGCCTTAGTTGTTTTTCCCCTTTGACTTTGAAATTTAGGACTCCATCCATTCTTGTCTTGAATAATTATAATGTTCTCCTCCCATAATATTTCGTAGAAGTAATTTGACCCATATTATAATCATTCCATAATTGGTAACTTGTATAACAAAAAATACGAGTTACTCATTTAAATAATTGAATAACAAATCATAAATGAAATAAATGTTTTTTTCTTCGCCTTATTTCCAAAATTCAATTTACAGGTAAACAACATTTACGTACCTCACGTTTTTAACAAATTTCCACAGTAAAAATGTTTTCCATCATTAAGTTACGAAATGTTCTCACATGGGTATGTTTAATCTAGACAAATCCCCAAGGGAATCAACACATTTTTAATAAACCCTAAATGTTGAAAATAAATATTATATCTAAATATGTTTAGAAGCTTCATGATTCAATCGTTCATAGTAATTATGGGTGATTCATTTCTAATATAACAAAATTCTAAAATTTGTTTCACGTTAATCTATTTGATGGCTTTCACTATAAATTGCCATAAATCCACGTCACTCCTGTAATAACATCCCTAGCTTCTAAAATATATTTCACGTATATGAATCAACACAGATGAATATAGCTTAGAATAAACCCTTGACCAAAAAATTAACGAGTTGAGATAATTACTTTTGTGAAGATAAATTTATAATGGAGAGAACCCTTAAATAAATAGCTACGGTGCAGGGCTAATGAAGCTTAGGGACTAAAACTACTTTAAATTATGGTTCTCATTTTTCATCGTGTGAGGAATAGGAAATGGTTTAGTGAGACTTTTTTGATGTGATGCATCATGATTGTCAAACACATTTTCAATGAATGGTTTTCATTTGATATAGGGTGAGAAGCTACCTGTGAATTAATCTCTACCCTAATGTGTAGGACCTCATATATGTGACTATTCCTTCCATATAAACCCAACTTCATGGACCTGCCATGCCAAACATGACGTAAAGAATTACTATCACATGACCTGGGCTCTTAGCTCTAATTAAGGAAGTGGGGACTACTACTTCCCACCAACTGACAACTCACAACATTCCTTAGGGTTGCAAGACACTAAGGGGGCAAAGGACCACCCAGGTGACTAAACCATTATCTGGGATTTATTTTCATACAATTTAACCTCCAATCGCATGCCTGAAAAGGCCTTCATGTGGTTGAAGGCATCCAAGTGCACTCATAAGCATGCATGAGTGCGATTTTGATTAAAATTAGATAGTTTAGAGGGTGTAATGTTGAGATTTGAACCTCAATTCTATGTTTGTCTCCATATCACTATTCGAAACTTCTTTATACTTCTCAAAAACCATTATCCACATTAAAACAAGGCTAAACATACAGAGTTGAAGGCAAAACTTGGCCTCGAATTCTTAGAACATATCAAACATTTCATCAAACACATGGAAAGCATGTAAGCTATAGGTCATGAAAGCATATTTGATCATAAATAAATATCTAAGATTCATCTATGAACCACTAAGAAATCCCTATGCCCTCTTCACATATTTGTAGCAACACTTATTGTCTATATGTTCATCAACTAATCAATAGCTAAACAATTAATGATAAAATCCATAGAAGATACACATAATATGAAACAACATATAACAAGAAAATAACCAACATATAAACCATGGAAACTCAACCATAACATCACCAAAATAATCTCTACAAATGTACATGAATCAAAATAGAAGAAAAAATACTATTAATGTATGAGAATATCAACCAAGTCAGGGACTTCCACTTACAAATCGAACATAGATTGTGCTAAACTAAATCTCTCTTTCAGCCAATCACCCTCGCACAATATTCCAAGCATGCATGCAGGATCTCTTGGAACAACAAAAAAAAACCAAACAAGGGCTTGGAGAGGCTAAACCACCTCAACCCTCAACCAATGATTCCACCTCACTATCAAACATCAATAACATCGACCAAATCAGTCTCTACCCAAGTTGTCTAGGGCTCGAGGAACTAGTAACTTAACCCACGACCTTCGAGGTCTTTAGAGAATTTTTCGAAGATGACTCGAGGAACTAATAACTCAACCCAACAAGGGATTCACAAATTTTTTCACAACATAGGCTCTAGGAGAAGTAACTCAATGCATGTTGATCTAGGTTTTCCAGAATGTTTGTTCCAACCCATAACCATAAGATATTATGAGCACGAACTAGAAAATAATCAAGTGGAAAAGCACACAACTCCATGGTTATATAGAGAATGACAAGGCAAGGCTAAAACCATTGTTAATATAGGTAGTAATCCATGCCAACAACAACACATAACCAGAAAACCACATGGATATATTGTGCATCCATAAATGAGCAAGGAAATCACACATGCAACCCGTTACCTATAAAAGAAAACTGGTTGTAATTGTTATTCCAATTGTTCTCCTTTGGTTTCCTTCATTCCTTTTCCTTATTTTTCCAAATCCAATGTATGCCAAAGTGCTCTACGAATGCTCCATAATACTCTAAGTGTGCATGAGTACAAGGGAGTGAGAGAATAGAAGAGAGTACCAAGATGAAACTGACAGAAGGTTTTGAATTGATCCTCAAAATACTCATTATCACTGAGGCCTCTATTTTCTTCATTTTCCTTCAATTTTTCTCTCATGCAAATTTGTAATCCTTCATTACCATTTTATCTTATTCTCCTTTATTTTCATAAATAAAATACCAATTATTGTGACTCTTCCTTTGCCAATTCCCATAGCCATAAGCTAATCATGAGTGATACTCATCACTATTTTTTTCCAACATTCATCTTGGAGTACATGTCTCATGACCTTGGTCTTATTTTTATTTAAATAGAAAATCAATCGGGGTTTGTTACAAACTCCTCCTCCATTTGCAGAATATTGACCTACGGGTTAAATGACACTTATAAACTAGAAAAGAATGTGCTACCCATGGAGCTTTATAACACAACTCGATGCAATATTTACACCATAACATACTATTGAGACCATGACCATCATAACGTGAACAACATACCACTTATTGGTTCTCTATAACATAACTCAATGTGGTATTTACATACATATTCATATATAATCATAATAACAAACAAAAATCATAACATAGATCATAGTACATCCACTCAACCAGTGAACATAGAAGGATAACTAGCCCACTTAAATCAACCATCTCCCATGTAGCTTCGTGAGGTGAAAATTTCATCCACCACACTTTAACTTGCTCGTTCGCTCAATTTGAGAGCATGGGCATCCTTTGCTACAAAGTGCACTGAGGTTCTAGTTGGAATTATCCTTTTGGTTCCACCTGTTATACAAACAAGTTAATCACATGATAAACATATTTTTCATACTTATTAAGAAATTACAAATGGAAAACATAACGTAATTACATTGTCAGAGGTAGTGCAAGTTAGTAAGACACTGGTCCCATCCTCTCAAAGATCTCGAAATGTCTTCAATATTGAGCTTCCAACTTGAAATATTATCCAAAACTCAAGGAACTCCTCTTGCGCTTGATGCATAAACACACATGCTCCATAATCTAAAACTTCCTAAATACCTTATTTTGATATGCTTAACTCTTCTTCTTGTCCCATGTTTCCCTTAGATTCTTCTTAATAACCTACGTTTCTTATTCCATCTCTTCCAATATATCTGGTCTAATCAGTGCCATGTTAACTAGATCACTCCAACTAATGGGAGTATTACAACCTCACCCATAAAGTGCCTCAAACAAACTCATCTTCAAATATTTTAGATACTCATTGTTGTACAAAAAATTTACCAGTGTAAGATACCCTTCCCACCTCCCTTATTGATACATAACATACATCCTCAACAGGTCCTCAAAAATCTTGTTGAACCTCTCTGTCTGTCAATCTATCTATGGATGATAAGTTGTATTGAAGGCCAACTCCATCCCCAAACCTAAAAAAAAATATTTCAAAAATCCCTAAGTGAACTTGGCGTCTCCCTCTAACACAATCCTCCTAGGAATACCATGCAACCTCATTATCTCCCTAATGAAGACCTGAGCTACCTCACTAGATGAATTTGGACATCACTAGAATGAAATGTGCTACCTCCATAAACCTCTCAACCACAACCATAATGGAATCATGTTGTTTGGATGTCCTTGAAAAAATTATAATGAAGTCCATGGAAATGACCTCCTATTTTCACTCTAGAATCGAAATCGGTTGTAATAAACCACATGGATGCTTACACTCTACTTTTACCTATTGACAATCCAAACATCTCACAACATACTCAACCACCTCTTTATTCGGGGTCATGATAGAACTTATTAACCACTTTCAATCTCTTCTGATATCCCAAGTGACATGAACATGGCTTGACATGGAATTCCATCAAGATAAGCTTCTTGGGATCGCTATTGTCCAACACATAGATTCTATCCATAATCTCACCAACAAATCTATTTTCCCAACTAGGCTCATCAAACTCAATCTTGTGTTTGAATGATACTAGCAACCCATTGATGAATCTTTTAATATTTTCTTTCTCCTCCTTTAGATAAGGCACATATCTTAAAACCTCCAAGAATCTTCCAGTATAATTTTCGTCGGTCATAGAGACCATCTTCAACTCATAGAAATCATTTTACCTCTCATCATAGTATCTTTAAGATAGATACTTCATCCTGAAAAGTCTCTTGAATTCACTCCAAGTCGGCTCCTCTTCTTGAATGCCTCTGACATTTTTCACATATTCCCATCAAATGTTTGCTTTCCCTTTAACACTGAAAGCATCTATCTAAGCCTTCATATTTTTTGAATAATCATGTAATTTGGAAAAAATATTCATCCCAAGAAACCAATATTTTGCATCTTGTGACTTCTTCATTTCCCATTAAATGTAGGAGGTTTTTCTTTCTTGAACACTTCTGGAAAGTACTACTTCTCACTCCTCCTATACTTATGGTGGCAGTGAAGATGACGTTGTCTCTTTGAACTAAAACTATAATAAACCCCATGGTCATTACCCTTCCTATGAGGTGTATCAAAGAACCTACTATCTCTGACTATCTCATCCCTATCAAACTTGTGTCTTGATTGAGAATTACTATGATATGCCCCATTTGTCCTTTCCTCCTATCCATGATTGATTCTAAGTGATCCTTGTCTCTCAAAATATAATAAACTTTGAAGAATCACTGCATTAACCTCTTCTCTCTTTTTCTCTGCTCTGGCAAGACTTTCCTATGACTTAATAATCCTTTCATTATCCACCTTACAACTTTTGATATTTTATTTCAAACTTCTCAATGTATCTACTATGTTAGGGGAGTACTCACGACCATGCTATCATCTAATTTGTAGGGAGAATCACGTGAAATCTAGTCCACCATTTTTCTATTCTTCTTGATCTTCTTCTTCCTACAAACATACCATGTCAAATAAACCAAATATAAACATTATCCATATACATTAGTGAGGTTCAATCGAGGCTATATTGTCTTGAAAATCATTCCAGATTAGCACAACATATGTATATATCTATAATGAAATAAACATATCAATCATCTTAACATAAAAATCATGACAACGCAAGACCACAATAGTGAGCATCATAATGCATGCATAACAAACACATAGACAACATACTTCCATGCATGCCAAACAGATTTTGCCCATCCAATACGAGTGTTGAACCTGGGATATCTGATACCACCCTGTAACCACCCCTCCCATATTTACTCTGTTTCACCGACTTGTCAGGGTATACATAAGCAAAAGAGTTTCTATGAAATTACCCTACTTCCTACCTCCAGTTAAGGAAGTGAAGCCTACAACTAACCATTGACTCGCAACACAACACATTCCTAAAGGCTATAAAATATGTACGGGCCAAAGGACCATGCCAGGTGACAAAAACTTGAGCAAGGGTTATTTTCACATAACTTAACCCTCAAACTCATGCATGAAAAGGCCTCCATGTGGTTGATAGTCTCCAACTGCACTCCAAAGCTTGCTTGAGTGTGGTTTTCACCAACAAAATAAATACAAATGCACATGAATAAAAATATAAACATAGCTCTTATCAACATATGAAAATATGAACCAAGGCAAGGACTTCCAAATATCACCCGACCATAGATTGAGTTGAACCCAATCTATCTTTCAGCCAATCTCCTTCAATGCATATTCCATGCATGAATGTGGGATCTCATGGAAGAAACAAACAAAACCAAACCAGGTATTCCAACTGTTGAACCACGTCAACTCTCAACCAGTGATTCCACTTCATTGTTGAGCAGCACTGACACCAACCAGATTAGGCTCTAGCCAAGTTGTTTAGGGCTTTAGGAACTCGTATGTCAACCCACAACCTTTCAGCACTCTAAAGCATTTTTCCAACCTGGATGTAGGGACTGGTAACTCAACCAACTAAGGGCTCCAGAGCATTTATCCCAACCTAGGCTCCAAGACTAGTAACTCAAACCAAACTTGTCTGGGGCTTCCAAGGCATTTATTCCAAACCACAACCATAACGAATTATGAGCACGAACCATAAAAAAATCAAGTGGGAAAAATACAAAACACCATTCCTATCCAAGAGATTCCAAGGCAAGGTTAGAACTTCTATTAATCTAGGAACTGCTCCATGTCAATGACAACACATAACCAAAAAACCGCATGCATATACCATGCATCCATAAATTAGCAAGGAAATCTCACATGCAACTTGTTACCTAAAAATTAATCCATCTCTAGTTTATATTCCACCTATTGCCTTGTGATTTCTTACTTTCCTTTTCCATCTTTCTCCAAATTGAATGTATGCTAAAGTGCTTCAAGCATGCTCCGAGAATACTGTAAGCATGAAATAATATTAGACAATGAGAGAATAAAAGAGAGCTCCAAGCTAAAACTGAAAAAATGTTGTAAATTCGTCCTCATAAAATCTTTTATGATTGAGGTCTCCATTTTATTAATTTCCCATCATTTTCCCTTCAAATTTCCTCCCATGCAAATTTGTGACCCTTTATCTCCCTTTTCTCCTATTTTGCTTTATTTTCATCAATAAAATGTAAAGTGTTGTGACTTTGACTTTGGTAATACCTTTGTCAATTTCCATAGCCATAAATTAATCACATGTAATACCCATCCGTATTTTTTTTCCCAACATTAAACTTGGAATACATGTCTCATGACCTTGGTGTTAGTTTTATTTACACAGAAAATAAACTAGGGGATGCTACAATATATTACTTTAGTTGTAATGTCATTTAATAATTTATTTTTTTGTTTAAATATTAAAGTTCTTGTTTAATATGATCCATGTATAACATAAAAGTTATTTTAAATGTTTGTAAATTTTACGGATGTTGTAATTTCATATTTGTGTCTTAGAACCTTTACATAATCCCCCTTAGAATGTAATAATATTCCCATTACAGGCCATATGCATTACTTGTGATTTATATTTCAAATGATTTACATTATGTATGGTAAAAACTTTGATTTTGAGTCCGACTAAAATAAAAATCTAAAACTTTATGCTAACTATTTTAAATATGTGGTTTCCATATTTATTTTTATTGGTAATTTACGATGCATGAGAATAGTAGGAAGAGACAACCATAGTCTAATAAAAATGGTTTATAGTGTTTTTAAAATTTTCACAATTTATATTTGAAGGAATCATTCATGAACTTTGCTTTGCACCTAGGACTTAGTTATCTGGACGTAAAGGTGAAGGTTAAAATTTGATGTTTAATTCATGATAAGATTAATGGTAGTATCATATGAGGTGAAAATACAGATCTAATCCTCGCGAAAACATATTTTTCAATATTCATTATGAATATACATGCATTTTTTAGGAAATTCAACCTCTTAAAAATATTGATATTAAAGGATTTGCATAAGAAATAATTCATTTGTATATTTAATTCCATCTTTTGTGGAAAATGTTTTCCTATATTTGGGAGTTCTTAATATCGAATGATGATAATCATATTTCAGTGATAATTCTTATATTTCATATGTGATAAATAAAATTAAAACCATAATAAATTAGTACATATGCATATCTATTGTGTGTGACATTTGTTAAAAAATGTCTATTAGTCATTAGCTCTACCCGTCATTCTTTGAATCTCATCTCGTTATGTTTTGCTAATTCTATCTCTTTTTCATATGTGTTATGAAACCAACTCAAGAAAAGATAGAAAATATAGATCAACACGTTGGAATTCAACCTCTTCGAGGGTGAAACCTCCTTAACATTACATAAATGAAGAATTCTTGGATGATTCAAATGACAAAACCTCGTTTCTATATATAGGAGTCTAAGGAGTCACAATATAACCCAGCCGACCTAAAAATAATAATATAAAGCCACAAAAATAATAATAAAGGGATTCTATGGGGCACAGTAATAACAAAATGGGGACAATAGGGGTACACAAATATTAATAAGGGGTATAACTACAATAGTAATGGGGTAATCACTAGTATTATAGGGAACCAACATGCCCCTCTCCTTAAAAATTGTGTTGTCCTCAACGCTTGAGTAGTTCTGGATACTTCTGTATAAAATTTTCATCCTCCCATGTGGAATCTTTAGCAGATAAGTTCTTCCACTTGATAAGATGCTCCGAAATTGATCGATTTCGTAGCTATCGAGTTCTTGTTTCTGTGACTGCTTCTGGTTCAAATATAATTTTTCCTTGTTTTTCAAGTTCTGGGAATATAGTTTGAACTGGGAGATTGTCACCTATAACCTTCTTTAAACATGAAACATGGAAAACTGGGTGCAATCGAGAAGCTGCAGGAAGCTCCAATCTGTATGGCTTAGTACCAATATTTTGCAACACGTTGTACAGACCATAATACTTTGGAGCTAATTTATTATCCTTCTTAGATTGCTTGAGGGACATTTTCTTATATGGTTGTAGCCATAGGAATACCCAATCACCTACATCAAAACTTCTTTCATTGCGATGTTGATCTTCCTGTTGTTTCATTCTATTTTGTGCCAACACGAGGTTATCCTTTAAGAGTTGGAGGACTTGTTGTTGATGTTTGATGTGATGTTCCATTTCTTGAACCTTAAAATTTTCTCTTAAATATGATGTGATAGATGGTGGTTGATATCCATAAAGTGCCATAAATGGGGTCATTTTTGTTGATGTATGGAGGGAAATGTTATACCACCATTTAGCCAGAGGCAACCATTTGACCCATTGTGTCTATTTATCAGATACAAAGCAATGAAGATATC
>APFE030617901.1:13485-26723 GCA_000404065.3 Pinus taeda | reverse complement strand
GAACCACATGAAATACCATACGTGAAACATATAGCAAGGAAATCACACAAGCAAATCAATACCTCCAAAGAATCTTGTTGTAGTTGCTTGATCCTGCTCTTCCTTGCTTACTCCTTCCTTCTTCTTGCCTTTCTTGCTCCAATTTCAAGTGCTCCAAGAAAACTCTAAGTGTCAAAGATTGGGAGAGAGAGAGAATAATGAGAGTGCTCCAAAAATGAACTAACCAAGCTTGCCAATTGATCCTTAGAAGCCTTTTTTTATCAATGAGGCCTATATTTTCTTCATTTTCCTCCTTGCATCCAACATGTGACCTTCCACCTTCTGTTTCTCCTAATTTCTATTATTTTCATAAATAAATGTGCCAAAAATTCCATTTTCCTTTTCAAATCGTTATCCATTGCCTTTGCCAATTTCCTTAGCCATAATAAACTGAATGAACACCCTCTAGGATGTTTTTCCCATCACTCAGCTTGGAATACATGTCCCAGGGCTGTGGTATTATATATTTTTACATGAATTTTTAACCAGGGCTATTACAAAATACTCCCCCTTGGGGAAAACCGTCCTTAGTGTTCAATGACACCTATAACCAACAAGACTGCTAAAAACAAAACATATTGCCTATGGATCTTTATAACATATCTCGTTGCAGTATTTACAATGAGAATCTTCTAAAACAAGAAAAACATACCGTTTATTGGAGCTTTGTAACACAACTCATTATGATATTTACAATAATAGCCACATATACAAACATACACATTTGCTTCACCCAGCAAATAATACATATGCCTAAATCTAGTGTACACCACCACAAAATACATACACTTACACCCGATGTACAACACAATATATAATATACATACACATAGTACAACACCATGAATACACATGTCACGATAGTACGAGTACACAATTCACATACATAGTACCACATGTACACAACACAACATATATGAGATGCACATTATACCACATGTACACCAGTACCATATGTACAACATGTACACAGTACCATCTTTACAAAGCACCACTTGCACAATGTGTGCACAACATCACATGTACATGACACCACCTGCACAACATGTACACAATACCAGATGTACACAACACCACATGTACACAACACCATATGCACGACATGTACACAACACAAACTAAACAGAACACCATCTGTACAACATGTACATGACACCACATTCTCACAACACCACTTGTATAATCATGTACACAACACCATATGTGCATAGCATCACATGTACAACATGCACACTATAACATATGTACATAGCACTGTAGTGGCCAATCTAGGGTGCTAGATTAGACTAGATTTAATATCAACCAAGGTAGGTAAACTTAGAGGCACGTGTCTAAAGTCTATAGACATAAAAGGATCTCATCTACCTAACTAAGTGTCTACTGTGACAGGCTATAGCACTCCTTTACAGGAGATTGAAATATGTTTCCTCTCACACCTTAACACTTAGATCATCTAATTTATCTAACTGTTCTAAAGAAACAGCGTGTTACTAGTTTGAGTTTTCAACCCTCTTATAAGGATATTATTCACAAAAGCTCTTTCCATCTAACACACTAAGCATTCATGAAAACCAAAAGCTTTTTTAAGCACGCTGAAATTTTAAATGCATGAAAACAGACTCCACAGAGATACTTCGAAATCTAATGATCGATCAAATCTTTTACAAGATATTGTTCAATGATCTAGCAATCGAATTCTCAAGCTATCACCATGAATATTATTTGCAAGAACTTCTAATCAAATCAATAAACTCATTGGCAAGAAAATAACATTAAACGCTATTCACACTATTCAGATTCGAAAACGCTATGGAAATGAAAATAGAAGTATACCAATCTCCACGTAGGGCCCGTCCACGCTTCAATGGCATACTTAGGAAACTTCAAGCGATGAAAACATTAACGCATAAGCATTGTAATGGTAAAACGATGCCTGTAATTAAGTTCTGGAAATCAAAGCACATGCAAGAGCACTGTTTTGGAAACAATACACAAGAACAACAATTGTTCTGGACAATACAATACGCAATCTTTTATCTGCTTGTCTCCTATCCTATATTCACTAACTTTCCCTCTATAATCGAATGTACATACATTATGCAAATGTTTCTGCTTTTACAATAAGAGTGATTTTTGTCTTTTCTAATCTTAACTGATTTCCGAAGCAAAACGAAATCAGTTTGGGAAACTCTGGCTTTTTGCTGCCTTTGTGACCAAAAAGGCTGGGTTTGGCCAGCATTGGCCATGTATCCAGGAGCTTTAGATTCGTTGTTGAATAGATCTTTCACCATGTATGTACATTCCAAATCACGTTCCTATCCTTTGTTTTGATTTTCCTGCCATGCCACGTGTCACATCATAAACCATTTACAGGGAGTCATGACATCCTGTAATTTTGTTGAAAATTTCTAATTTTTAACATAAAAATTCAAAAATTAAATTTAATGTAAAATAACAACTATAATGCTTTGATTAATCAATTTCAATGGACTATGAGGGGTTTATGGGAGAAAAAGATAGACAAATGATGGATTTCTAGAAGAAAAGGATGGCAATGAAATGGTACCAACACTCATCTTGGAGATGAGAGCACTAGTGGCCTAATTAGAAGACATTACCCGAGTATAGAAATCACAATGGGAAGGTGAAGATAGCAACAATCAACAATCTTCCCTTGAGAATGATTCTATACACCATAGATCGCGTATCCAGGTCAAAGGATTTACATGAATTTTCAAAATCTCAATTCCAATATGCAGTAGAATGCCTTACTCCAACAGTATTCAACTGGTGTGGTGGGTTGTTGTCCAATATGAAGAGGCAACTGACCAAAGGTAAGTGAGGAAACTTGAAATAGTTTGGCTTTGGTTTGATTCTAGTTAATTTCTTTCTAGAGCGAGTGCCCCTATTTTTGTATCAGTGGACAGAGATACCGGATCGTTCTCCACAAGATCTGAGGCTGGTCAGATGGAGTGAGATCATGCCTCGAGGAGGAGGGGCCAACAGATGCATTTCCCTCTGCAATTGTTTATTTGGTTGCATCACCAACTGATCGTTGTGGATGACTATGCCTACGCAAGCACAGATTTCAGATGGGATCCGGATCTACCTCTACCACTAGGTGAACAGTGGACTGATGTAGGTAAAACTTGTTTTTGGATTTTTCAAGTTTTATGATTTTTTTGTGAAAGTGTATCTGAGATTTAACTTGTGATAAATGTGGAGATGTTGGACCAAAAATGCATCCTAGTATGTCGCCAATAGCACGGCGAGTAGCACGTCAGGTAGAATATGCTCCCTATGAGGAAGGAGAAAATCCCATGGTGGAGATGGAATGCAATCTCGATGTGATCACCGGTGGGATTCCAAATACGCGACTATAGATGACGTGCCACTTTGATACCAGAGGCATGCAGCCAGTGTGTCTACAAGACTACGTCGATTATGAGGCAGAGTGATTAGAGGAGTCTCGTGTTATTGTGAGTATCATGCAGGCGAATAGCCTTTCTAGTTGTTTTTTGCACTTTTGTAGGCTTTGAAATCCATGTGTCTCGGAACACCTTATTTTTTGAAAGTTTCATGGAAAAACTATGACTGACGTGATATATATATATATCTATATATATAGCATGCACATATATTATATATATATATATATATATATATATATATATATATTATATATATATAGATAGATAGATATAGATATATATAGATATATATATGTGCATGCTTTATTTTCTACTTATGTGTTCATGTGTCATGGTGATATGATCAGTTTTACAAATTACACAAATTTCTATCAAGAACATAATTTGCTAACGCATCTGTTAATGTATTCAAATTACGTGGAATATGTTGATATGTGATAGAATCAAAAATTCTTTCCAATAATCGAACAAGTAGATACATACACAAAATTTGTGGATTTCTTATGGAATAATGATTATTCAATTGTAACACAAGTAGTTGTGAATCTAGCTTAATAACTTAATTTTTAATGCCAAGAGAAACTGATTCTAGCAATAGTTCAATGACTGCACTGTATTTCAAAATATTATTAGTTGTCCGTCCTAGGCAAATACCTTGTAAATCGTCATACTTTCCATCAGGGGCAAAGAGTAGCCAAGCTGCGGAATACCAGTTATGTGTGCTATGACAAGCACCATCAGCAAAACCAACATAATCGTCTGACGACATTTGCAAACCAAGTGGAACACAAGGTAAACAGAAAAAACATGTCTGCAAAGCAAACAATCACACCAAAAAATAAAAAAACGAACACCAATGAATTCACACACTAATGTATAAAAGTCTATTTACACGGGTAATCATGTGTAAAAAGTTCAGATGGATTCCATTTGTGGACTCGGGTAATCGATCAACAGAGAATAAATTGAAGTTTCACTGTTGGCATGATGTGCATCGACTCAGGCAAATAATAGAGTAAAACTCATAAAATTTTATACCCCCATGACCCCCGGGCGAATGAGGGTTACAAGTCATAAGCTGAAAACCCCATTGTGATAATGGGAAAACAGTAGAGACTCAGTGAAAAATATCATGAAAGGAGGCAAGAAAAACTTAATCTCATGACGAGAAAAAGGTCCCCCTAGTTGAAATATTTTGACAAGTTCAGGTTGAAATGAAATGTCAATAGGCAAGGTTGCAATAATATTTCCCATATTACCTTCAAACAAAACTTCGTGTGCCAAAACAGGTGTTTGAAGTGGATGCGTTGAGTTATGAGAAATGAAAGCTTCAATACACGACAGAATCTCACTTAGCCTTGGAAGAAACGAAGAACAATGATGACTGTCGTTCCAAAGAGTTTCATCAAGAGACATAACCTCAATAATACTCTCACCAGTGGGGAATGTCTCGTTCAAATGATTTGGGGAATCCCAAGAACCAAGCCAAGGATATTGCGCATAAGTATCCAGGTTCATACTGAAAACAACATGAATTTCTAAAGCAGTTGTTGAAGCCAAGACAAGTTCATGATAAGCTTGTTTCAACGAACCTAGCTGCATGGAATCACCAAACGAATCAATCTGATCTAGAGAAGGAATAATCCAAGGATCTGTAGAGACAGAGAGCATATTGATCAAGGTGACAATTGAAGGTGGGAAAGAAAAAGTTCCCATTAAAGTAGAATATTTAAAAATACTTTCCCTCGCACTCTCATATGGAATTTCGGTATTCACCACATATGGAACGTTTTTGTTCGAGGCACCAGAAGAGAAAAAATAAAATTGGTCGACGGTGACTATTTTTCCTTCATGAGGAAAATAGAGCACCCAAAACAAAGAGGAAAACACACAAAGCATGGCATGGGTCCAACTTTGCCCAAGAAGAAGGTTGTAATTGAGATTCGCATATACAACTTCCACTTCTAGCTCAAAAGTCTTTCCTTCCAAAGTGATAGGAAAATTTGTGAGAATATCATACGGATGGGAGCCTCTACCATCAAAGGCCTCTAAGGTGTTAGGGGACTGGTTAAGGGGTGGAGAGCCAACGACTTTCCAACATGAAACAAACATGATGCAGATGGCATCACCTTCATCAATGAAAATCCAATGGATCATCTTTCCTTTTATAATAACTCGAATCAGAAAATAAATCCGATGAGGAAGATGACGAACAGGGTTTTCAAGATCGAAAGTAATCAAACTAGAATCAGCGGGATCAATAGCTCCTACAGCAGAAAACAATTATTTCCACTATGTTGGAGATGTTTGCAGAACTTCCAAAGAAGACATTGTTGAAGGTGCTTGAGCTAGATCTTTGACTATATTGTAATGTTGTGCAGCTCTAGTGTTTGGAATATAGGATGATTTCTGAAGCACACCTTTGGGAAGCAGTCGTAGAACAAATTCATTGTTAGGTTTCTCAATATGGAGCGGACTAGAAATGGGTGGAGTAGAAGTAGAAGGTACATCAGTGGCTTCCTTCTCCACTGTCTGCTTTTGAGGGGTTTGATAATCTTTCGATCGAGTAGCGACAGGGATGGATAATGAACCCTGCATGATAAAAACTTGATAACAAGAGGAGGCAGAGGATTGTGGTTGGTCTACCAACTAATTCTGCTAAGATGCAAATGGGTCTTTCAAAACAGCTGGAGTCCCTTTCAATAAATGACTAACTTCAGCACGTCGAGGACAATCCTTGGTATAATGGTTTTCCTCACAAATGAGGCAAGGATATTCGACTTTCGTTTGGAGGTATCATCAGCAGATGACATGGGAGGATCATGTTTCGGGGTATTAGATTTTGCTTTACCACTACCCTTTTTCTTACCTTTCGAGGCTTTATCTACCGCGGTATACTAGACAGCATGGACCTCAGAGGTTTTACGAGGATTTGACTAATTTTTTGAAGGATGATTAGAACTAGTATCTGAAGCAGATTTTTTCTTTGAAGAAGCTTTGGTGGAAGTCTGAGACACTGATCCAATTATACCATCAACAGGTGGTACACCAAGAGACTTTGAAGATTTCGGATCTGAAGATGGTCTCGGAGCATTAGGCAACATTTTATATAGCGTGCTAGATTGGGAATAGACTAATTCTAAATACTGGGCACGAGCAATAGCTTGATCATTGGTAACACATCCACCCATGGCCATATCTACAGCAATTTTGTTTATGAATGATTTGGTGAACCATTGAGTTAACGACTCAAGACGAATTTCGAATTTGATGAGGCGACACCAAGGTCTCCATTCATGGATATGATCAGAAATATGGGTCGCAATATCTTGCTTCAGAGATGTGAGAAAATGAGTACCAGTATCATAATGAACTGGAAATTGGAAGTGGGTGAGGAAGGCCATAGCCAAAGATTTAAAGTCGGCATAGGTCCCGAGGCAACTCGATATACCATTTTGCAGTAGCATCTGTCAAGGTTCGCTGAAAGAGGTAGAGATGAATAGAATTGTCAACATAAGAATTGGATGAACACCATAAGTGATATGTCATCACATGGGCTTGAGGGTCCTCTTTAGATCTTCCTTCGAACTTGGGGAAATCACTTGGAATTTTAGTAGGAACTAGAGGCCAGTAAGGAGAATGAAAAATGGGATCATTAGTAATCCTCGAGACATCAGGCAGTTCCAATGTAGCTAAAAATGGAAATTATATTTTAATGGGCATGTAAGGCCTTTGAGGAGGCCCAACCTATGGGTTCAAGCCTTGTTGGTAAGGATTCTTCCCCCACATTGGAGGATTTTGACCATAGGGGACTTGATTCTGCCCCCACTGGGGGGTACCTTGACCATAAGGTGGATTCTATCTAGGGTAGGGTTGATATTGACCTACCATAACCTGTTGATAAGCATTATATGTGGCATATGGGTTGTAAGGTTGTTGCATCTGTTGACCCTGGATGTGAAGTAATTGGCCCTGCTGCTGCAGGGGTTGACCTTGTGCCTGCAAGGTTTGACCTTGTTAGTATACAAGTTGAGCTTGTTGATGCAGGGGTTGACCTTGTTCTGCAAGGGTTGGCCTTGCGAATATAAGGGTTGAGTGGGTTGTTGAACAAAATGTGCTTGTTATTGCAAAGGTTGTTGATATTGTTGCAAAGGTTGCCCTTGTTGCTGTAACGGTTGTTGGATGATTCCTTGAGGAATACCCTGTGGGTATTAGTAAGTTCTGAATGGAATTTGACCATATACACCAAGAATAGTATATTGACCAGGTTGCACATGAGGTCCTGCTTGTGGAATATAGGGTGGATTTTGCAATGCTTGTGAACCATATGGGACATAATCTTGTAGGAGTGGTATCTGGGCCATGTAAGGTTGTTGATACTGGATGTTACCTGATCTGGATGGACCAACGAGGTTGGGAATACCACTAGGATAAGGTTGATTGACTACAACCATGTGAGGTTGTGATCCACTCACATGGGTTCCGCCTGATGTAAGAGGAATGTTTTGATTCCCCCCCCAGGTTGTGAATAAGGCGGTGGTACATTTTGTCCACTTGACGAAGGGACTGAGGAAATTACGGACGGCATGAATTGAAACAGTCAGTTGTACCAGAATGGAAGGTTGAAATGACGATAAAGGTTGTGATGGAATCGTTTGTTGAATGGGAACTGACGTAACGGCAATTTGTACAGGAATTTGAGAGGTCGTGTTTGGGATAAACGGACCAAAAGTAGGCATGGCATTTGACGACCAAATAAGATTTTGGTACAAAGACGAAGAACTGGGAGTTCCTGAAATTAATTGAGCTAAGGTTGTGTAATCATATGGAAGCATAGGCCCACTGGTTTCAAGAAGTGTCTGAGATGGAACTCTTCCCATAAAAGGAAAGCCTTCTGGAGCAAAGTCGTATCCTTGCTCTTCATCAACATGAGGAGTATGAGTAGCGGAAACTTCTGGAGGACCTTGAGGAAAGGTTGGAATCTCACCTTCTGAATCCATGGGTGGAAATAGCTAGCGAGGAGGAATCCAAGATGTACGAGGAGATAACTCCAAAGGAACACCAGGTCGATCCTAAGGACTATAAGGACGTTGAGGAGATATCACAACAGGATCAAATAACAGATTAGAAGGATATAAGACAAACATTTGTGGACTCTCAAGGGTTTCTGGATCAGACTCTTGAGGGGAAAAAGAATCTAAAGGTGGTGGACGAGAAGCAAGGGGTTAGATGCTTGGGACAATCCCAAGTTTAAATCCTTGAGCTTCAAGTGACTAAGGAAGTTCCATATGAACTCCTTGTGAAGACCCTTCAGTACCAGATAATGAAGGGGAACTCCGGGGTGAACTCAATGGTTCAACCACAATGACTTTCTCTCTAGAGTAGAAGAAGAAGAGGTGATTCATTAAGGGTTGATTAAAATTAAAATTTACAAGGAATTACTCAGTATTGGGCCAAGAAGCAACTGCATGGGTTCGACATGTTATCGTTGGAAGTTAATTTTATTGACATGAAGGAACAAATAAATCAAAATGGGTAATAACTAGGCAAGAGAGTTTGCCAAGTATCCGTGAGCCACAATATACACCCCAACTAAAACCAAGGACTTAACGTACGGTGTCCAATCTCCCCGAATGTTGTGTTCAGTGTATCACGTTTACAAGGCAGTTGAGTCGAATACTCGAGGCTAAAGGATAACAACCTAATGGGGTCTCCCAATATATACGTGACGGTACGGGGAGCATAAGCCTGTGTTAGCATTGTCTAATGCAAAAACCTTTGATGAGAAAGTCCCTATATACTTTCCATACGGAAGTACCTCTAATATACCTAAAAGTACTGGAGAACCTTCTACGTACTTCCATATTGGGATGCGATTTCACCCCCGGGATACACTACAGGTAGTTAACGAAAGCTACTATGTTTAAAGATGTTGAAACATGTCTCTAGCCTACATCTCTAGATATTTCTATTAAGTGACAAATACTCCATAGGTTAATTGAGGTAAATTTTTAGTTTATCTTGGATTAAGTTTCAATTTTGATGGCTCAACAATGTCACATGTTCCTAAAACGCAACTAAATGATTAAAATGAAACCTTTTCATTCGATGAAGGATAAACTAACAAAGGAAGAGAAACAACCAAATGATGCATCAAACAAGCAAAATGCATCAACATAATTCTTTCCAATCCTAAATGTAAAAACGAAATCTAATCTTTCATTTCACTAACAAATGTAATGTTGAGATGTAATCCTATAAAAATGAAAATCACTTTCCTTTCACTAAGATGCAATAATGATTTCCTTTCACTTTGATTCAATCAATGCAAACTAGTGCAATGAGCAAAAAAAATGCAGTTAACTTAATGAAAATGAAAATCTCTTTCACTTTATGATTTTGAATGCAAGAAATATTTCAAAAATACTCAAATGACAAGATCTTTCACTTTTTCTTTTTGATACATAAGAACGAGGACAAGTATTTTCTCTCAGTTCAACCAAAGAAAACAATTTGTAATCTATGTTTGGCAATGGAACTAAAGCAATCTTCAAGGCATCAACATAACTCAACACTAATGAAAACAACTTCACATCAATGAACCAAACGAAACTTGTAAAATATGTCCCAATTGCAGGAAGACTCTTGAACGGGAGCAATCAATCTCAGAAAATCAGACCAAATAATGAGTGGAGGGTGACCTAGAAGCCTTAAAAACCTAGAAGGCAATGAAGCTACAAACACACATTAACAAAGTCAAGAGACAATTGCAATCATACAAGCATAACAACCAAGACAAATACACTGTAGACACTCTGGAAAATCATTGACAGAGGGAAAAATGATCCAAGTGGATGTTGGTGGCCACCCACCTATCCCACTTGGACCCCCACAACTATCTCTTTCAATTTTTCAGTGTCCTTAATTGTAGCATAATTTTCTAATTTTAGCATTTTTTCGGGTCCTGAACTTCCAGAGCCTTTTTGAGGCCCTCAACGACATTTTTTTTGGGAAAATTGGGAGCAACATGGTTCCATTGACCGATGTTTCTCTTCTTAGAGTTGTATTCCTCATATAGATATTTCTAACGAGGTATTGTGCGCATCAAATGGAGATCGTATGCCAAAGTTACGACCCCGAGAAATTGATGTACCAATTTACCCAAAATGGGGCCCATAGTTTGGCGCTTCATCTCCTAGGGTTAGGGTTTTGGATGTTTAGGGTTTTCCATTTATTCTCAACAATAAATAGGCCTTCGAGCCTCATTGTAAGACAATTCAAAGGCATGTAGCCACCACATCTCTTCTCAGAGATAAGCTACCATCGCCCTAGCTGGTTTATTTCCATTTCTATTTATAAGCATATTTCATTATTTTACATTAATGAAATGAAGTGTTATTTTTGCTGCATCTCTGTATTTATGGTTATCTCTGTAAGTTGTTGTGTTCATGTTTAAATCTGGATCAGTAGTGTTATTTTTGTTGCATCTCTGTATTTATGGTTATCTCTATAGTTTTTTGTGTTCCTGTTTAAATCTAGATTAGTGGTATCAGAGTGGTCTGCTCTTTCTCTGTTTTTCTTTGCATGTCCCCATTGAGGTCAGGATATAAGGAGTTAGGGCTTGAACTGGTTGAACCTTTGCAAGATCAACCTCGCAAATCCCGACGACCTCCCATGGCAGATGACAAGAAAGACGAGGGAGCAAGAGATCCTATCAAAATCTTGCTCGAAGAAGCCCTCGAACAAAAAAGGAACACGATGATGGAAAGCTTTGCCCACATCCTTCAGCGGCTACCCAAGGGTTACGCATCTACTTCCAACAGCTACTCTAGAAATGCCACACCCTTTAAGGTACAAGTTAACTTTGAAATCCCCATATTCGAGGGTCAGATAGACACAGATGCCATAGACAAATGGTTAAATCTACTAGAGGGTTATTTTTTTGTTCATGATTTTTCCAGCTAGGAAAAGATTACTTTCACTCTTCTCAAAGCAACCCCCCACGTCAAGGATTGGTGGGAGACCTACCACGAGCAGAAGGATGAAACTACATGCTCACTATTTTCAGTCGCACCCACTTGGAATTCATTCTGGGATGCCAACAAGGAGTAGTACTACCCTGTCAAGAGCTATGAGTACAAATACATAAAATGGACCACGCTGCGACAGGGAAGGGACCAAGATGTTCTGGAGTTCACAAATATTTTTCATACCCTTCGCACAAATTTGGGTATCAAAGATTTTGAGCTGCATTTGGTACTCAAATACCGCGGCTACCTACATAGATACATCTAGGACGAGATGCAGTTCCTGGACATCTCCTTGCTCAACATGGCATACCGATACACTATCAAGATCGAGCAGAAGTTTAAACAAAAGAAGCGAGACTTTGGATATACAAATCTGAAGAACAAAGGACAAAGCCAAGGCAAGGTGACCTAAGACAACCAGTTGAAGCCGCAAGAAAAGAACAACAGCACAAAACCAAAGAAGGACGCAGGAAAGTGGTGTGAGTTGCCTAAGAGCCCCACTTATAACACAAGTGAGTGTTGGACCAAGTAGTCATTGGTGGTCGAGTTGAAGGCTTCAAAATCATATGCATATTCCGACCTTGAGTCAGAACCCAACAAGGGGAATGACAAAGGGAAACAGATCATTGACGTGGAGCCCAACACCACTGTTGCCACTGCTCAAATCCAGAAGAATGAGCCCAAAGATCCAGAGGAGGGGGAGTGTCTTTTCCACTCACAAATGTGGTGAAGGGTTCGTTGTTGTGATTCATTGAACCTCATTTTAGCAGAGGTCGTGAAGTGGTTGGGACTGTCGACTACACCACACCTGCAGTCATATAGTATCGGGTGGCTTCACCAAGGATGAGATCTCCGAGTTCGCCAACAATGTCGCCTTCCCGATAGCATCAAGCCCTTCACAGATGAGGTATTGTGTGATGTTGCACCGCTTGATGTTTGTGATGTATTACTAGGCCAACCATACTTGTGGAGGCGACATGTTGTGTATGATTCATGGCCTTGCACTGTTATTATTTCTTTGTGTAATACATTATACAGGATACCGTAGGAAGCCCCACCTACTGCCACTTCTTTGGTCTCTGCTAAGAAAGGCAGTAAGATCATCTCCCAGACTAGGAAATTTATTTTATGTCTGGTTCACTCTCAAAGTAAGGGGAATATTGTCGCCACATCTATGACCCCCGTGAAGGGTTCCTCCACGCAGCAAAAGCAAGTAGATACAGTCATGAAAGAATACAGGAACATCTTCTCCTCACCTACAGGGGTACCATTGCACTGTCAAGTTAAGCATTCCCCCAATCTGACTTCCGGAGCACCTCTACTCAACGGGTTGATCTATCGCCACTCCATTCTAGAAAATGCCAAGCACAAGCAGCAACATGATCAGCATCAGGTACCAAACAAGTTTCAGGTGGGTGACAAATTTTGGTTGCATTTGCAGAAAGAACGCCTTACAAGACCTGTCACACGGAATGAGTCGATCTTGCAGACAAGATAGACCTTCCTAGAATCTAATGAAGACCTAATGACAAACAAACCAACCAAACATTATCATTCTCTAAATGCGCTTTATAAATAATGGCAAACAAATGTGTTTAAGGCCTACCTCATGTCCAACGCAAGTTTGGAGATGCCTTCGCTCCTTTAATCCAAGTAAGTTCCTTCGTCACAAACCTGCAAGCACAAACAAGGCAAATGATTAAATAGCACCTGAATATCCAGTATTATAAAACATATT
>APFE030617899.1:272087-283072 GCA_000404065.3 Pinus taeda | reverse complement strand
CACAAAGATGCAGCAGAAACAATGCTTCATTTCATTAATGGAAAATACCAAAATATGCTTACAACCAGAAATAGAAATAAACCAGCTAGGGCGATGGTAGCTTATCTCTGAGAAGAGATGTGGTGACTACATGCCTCTAAACTATGTTACAATGAGGATCGGAGGACTATTTATTGTTGAGAAATAATGAAAAACCCTTCACATCCCAAAACCTAACCCTCAAAGATGAAACGCCAAATTGTGGGCCCCGTTTGGGTAAATTGGTACATCAATTTCTCGGGGTCGTAACTTTGGCATATGATCTCTGTTTGACGCGTACGATAGCTCGTTAGAAAGATCTATTGGAGAAATACCACTTTGGGAAGGACAACATCAATCCATGGACCCATGTTGCCCCCAGATTTCCCAAAAACGTCGTTTAGGGCCTCAAAACGGCTCCGGAAGTTCAGGACCCGAAAAACTACTAAAAATAGTAAGTTGTGCTACAATTAAGGAAACTAAAAATGCTGAGAGAAATAATGATGGGGGTCCAGATGGACTTGGCAGGTGGCCACCAATATCCACCTGGATCACCTAAAACCTTTCCTATTTTCACACAAATGTGCTCATCACATACCAAAAATTAACTAGTAGTTATTCCATGCTAGCGACATAGGTAGATCCAGTAAAGCATGCTTCAAAATGTGAAATGTCACTGTGAACATTCTGTTATGTGCTACTCAGAGGATTTAGTACTAACATTGATCTCGGGGGGTGTATCGGATTTAGTGACCAATGTGACACTCACAAGTGGAGATTGAAAATGGGTACCAATATGATGTTGTGCTAGTGTAGGAATGGTGTTTGTACCAACGCTAGCCTCCGTAAGCTTACGCTAAGGATAAAAATCATCCAAAAACTCCTGTAAAAAAAAAAGAGTTTTTATAAAGGAGTTATAAGAATATAAAAATTAAAACATAAATAAACAAATGGGATAGTTAAATATGTTCATGCTTATGCCATAGTGATGAATCTATTGCATCTGGTTTAATTTTTTCATTTTTTGACCATCTCCTTAGACAAATCTCAATCAAATAAGCGAACTCGGTTTATCTCCTCAAAAGCTTCTTTATTTTTTGCATTGGGTTTATGATGGAATATATTTCTTCATCTGTATTCTCTTCCTCACGATGATCTATGGATTTTTGTAATGTTGGTTCATGCCCTTTGTCACCCTGGGATGATGGTTATTATAACATCCCCTCACAAGTATACCCAAAGTAACCATGCCAACCAGGGAAAACATGAGATGAGGGGCTACTACTATCAGATTCAACCTCCTATGTGACCTTAAGGAATTGGGATTGGCAAAACATCACACACAATCATCCAACATCATCAACATAACCCTCAGGAGACAAGTCAGCCACTCAGACATCCTGTCATCGGTCCCACTATTATTCTAGATCTCTTACACCATAGTCTCTCTCATGCTATGGGAAAGGGAGTGGCCAACAACCTAAATTCACTCTCACAGGCCTGCCTGCTAGTAGTTGTGGACCAAAATTTCCAGTTAAGTGCTAGCAACCCCATGATTTAAGCCACTTTTCTAGCCGAGAATATCAGCGTCAGCCCATAACTTGTTACAACCTTTAGAATTCATTAAGGACATGGTAATAATGTTGATAAATAAAAATCAACCTCAGGACTAGGCTTAAGCATCCCCAACTGCGACTGACATTCTATCAAACACTTGGCATCAATGCAACCTACAGGTCTATGATACAAGACGTAGCATAAATGATTGAAACAACCTATGAAACATAACTAGAAGGATCACCTCCTTCTTGATTGAACTACTACATTGTCAATTAGGCTTTGCATCCATCCATTTAACAGTTACAAGTAAATACATGAAATAACCATGACATAAACCAATCATTTAACCATTCTTATAATGAGCATAAAATCATATAAATATTAGAGATATGACATCTATCAAATCCATATATAAATAAGTACAAAAGTAAGATAACTTAGCTTTTATTAATCATAGGCAAATTCAACCAAGTTTGGGACTTCCACATACCACCCAACCATAAATATGGATGAACCAAATCTCTCTTTTAGCCAGTCACCCCTGTGCCATATTCCAAGCATGAATGTGGGATCTCATAGAACAACCAAGGGTTTCTAGAGGTTAAACCACCTCCACCGTCATCAAACTATGATCACACCAAAACCAGTTCTTGTTCATAACCAAACCGAACTTGGAATGCCATCTGGAATCCATCACTATCCTTGAGGAATTTTCCATCTCCTTGTCTCTCAGGATTTATCACAATCCAATCTTGGATCACTAGGCCCTAAACCGAGACCTCTCCCTTAGACTTTACCATGTATCTTGCCAAAAATGGTCAAGGGATTCCTAGGCCTTTGGAAATGGAACTTGAGACCACCTCCACCCCGAATTCTAAAATCCATCCGGAAACCAAAGCTCAAAAACTGAAATAAACATCCCAACACCATGGCATCTGAAAAAAGGAAAGGCTAGGATGAAATCCATTGTCATAACCCAACAAAACCATGCCCCGAACAACAAGAGAACCATACACCAATGTGCAAAGCCATGCATGTCTAAACCAGCTAGGAAATCACACATGCAAAAGGTTACCTACAAGTATTCCTACTGAAGTTGCTTGATCCTACTTTCCTTTCTTGATCCTTGCTTTCTTTCCCTTTCCTTTGCTTGCATTTCCTTTCCTTTGCTTGATTTTCCTTCCTTGATCCTTGCTTGCTTTCCCTTTCCTTTGCTTGCATTTCCTTTCCTTTGCTTGATTTTCCTTCCTTGATCCAAATCTAGAATGCTCCAATAAAACTCTAAGTGACCAAGAGTGAGAAAGAGAGAGAATAGTGAGAGAGCTCCAAACTTGAATTGACAAAATCCATGAACTAGTCTTCATAAGCCTTTTTATGAATGAGGCCTCTATTTTCATCATTTTCATCATTTTCCATTATTTTCCTTCATTTTCCTCCTCACATGCAACCTGTGACCTTTCACCTTACTTTTCTCCTTATTTCCTTTATTTTCATAAATGAATGTGCCAAAATTTCATTTTTGCCTTTTAATGTCTTTGCCTTAGCCTTTTCCAATTTCCCTTAGCCAAAAGACACATCCAGTGATTCCCACTAGGATATATTTTCTCAGCATTCAGCTTGGAATAAGTGCCCCTTACTCATGGTCTTATTTTATCTTTGTTAACTTTTATTACATGAAATTTTCATCAGGGATTTTATAGAACCCTCCCCCTTGGGGTACACTGTCCTTGGTGTTAAACCACACCATGACCTCAAAAAAACCATTGAAAAGAAAACATACTACCCATGGAGCTTTATAACTTAGTTCATTGTAGTATTTACAATGAAATACCTACTCAAAAGAAAAACATCATGACAACATGACAACATAACACCCATAATTATATGACACCCATGCTGCTTATTTGAGATTTATAACTTAGTTCATGGTTGTATTTACATCTATATGCCTATACATACATATACCAAAAATATCAACAAAACATATGCCAAACATATACCAACATCAAACCAAAATTTCTTTGCCTCAACCAGAAAACAATGAAGGATACAAGACCCTCATATGATCCGCCATCTCCCATGTAGCTTCTTCAAGTCCAAAGTGCTTCCACTCCACTTTAACTTTCTCTATGGCTCTGTTCCTGAGCATGAGATGTTTCCACTATAGTATGCATTGAGGCTCTAGCTAGAACTCTCCTTCTTTCTCCACTTGCAATAATGACTAATCAATAACATGATCAACATCCTTTATATACTTCATAAGCAATGAAATATGGAAAAAATCATGGACTTTAACTATTGGAGGTAGTGCAAGTCGATATGCTACCAGTCCAATCCTCTCAAGGATCTCAAAAGGCCTGCAATACCGTGGTTCCAACTTGGCACATGAACCAATCCTCAAAGATATTTTCTTGGGCTTGATGCACAAATAAACATGCTCCCCAACCTGGAACTCCTTGAATATCCTATCCTGATCCCCATAACTCTTTTTCCTATCCCGTGTTTCCTTTACATTTCTCTTTATAACCTGAATTTCCTGCTCCATGTCTACCAAGATATCCAGTCCAATAAGAACCCTATTCACTGGATCACTTCAGCTTATGGGAGTATCACAACTCTGCCCATACAATGCCTCAAAAGGAATCATCCTCAGTGACTCCTGATAACCATTGTTATATGTGAAATAAACCAAAGGAAGATACTCCTCCCATTTCCTCTGCTAGTGCATCACATACATCCTCGGCATATCCTCCAAAATCCTGTTGACACTCTCTATTTGACCATCTATTTGTGGATGATAATTTGTACTGAAGGCCAAATCTATACCCAAGCCTGAAAATAGCTCCTTCCAAAACTTGGAAGTCAACTGCACATCCCTATCCAACACAATCTTCTTTTGGACACCACGCAGTCTCACTATCTCTCTGGTGAACACCTGTCCTGCCTCACTGGTTGAATATGTAGTCTTCACTGGAATGAAGTGAGCTACCTTTCTCAACCTGTCAACCATGACCATAATACAGTCATGCTGATTCACTGTCCTCAGAAGACCTATGATGAAATCCATGGAAATGACCTCCCATTTCCATTCTGGAATCACAATAGTCTATAGTAGGCCACCTAGATGCTTGCATTCCGCCTTTACTAGATGAAAATCTAAACATCTAGCCAAGAACTCTACCACTTCCTTCTTCATATTAGGCCAATAATATAACTTCTTTACCACCATCAACATCCTCTGATATCCTAGATGACCCAAGTATGGCTTGACGTGAAAATCTCTCAAGATAAGATTCTTGAGCTCACTACAATTCAGCACATAGATCCTATCTCAAAACCTCACCAAGCCATATGTCGTGAGATGATAGTCTGCATCTTGATCACCTGTACCTGTACCTACACATGTACCTATCCTCTGTTGTAACCTGTGCATGATCTCCATGTATTTTTCAGCCTACTATCTTGCCTGCAAGATCATATCCTTTAACTATGTCCCATAAGAGTTCATAGCTGCTATATGATTTACCTGTACCTTCCTTCTAAGAGCATCTACAACCCGGTTCTCCTTCCCTTTGATGTATCTAATCTCAAAGTCAAACTCAATAAGGGTGGCCAACCATTTATCTTGCCTGGAATTTAGATTCGATTAGTTAAACAAATACCTCAACCCACTGTGATCTCTCCTTAGTACAAATCCCCTGCCAAGAAGATAGTGCCTCAACATCTTCAATGCATGTATGATCGTTGCTAACTCAAGGTCATGTGTTGGGTATTTTTTCTTGTGCTCATTCGGTTTCCATGACTGATAACACACTACATGTCCTTCTTGCATGAAAACTCCACCAAGTCCTCTCTTGTAAGCATCTGTACACACTACAAACTCCTAGTTTGAATCTGCAATCTTTAGTACTATTGCATGTGTCAACAACTGCTTAAGATGCTCAAAACTATCCTCACATTCCATTGTAAATTCAAACTTCTTACCTTTCCTCTACAATGATGTGATAGGGTATGCAATGCATAAGAAGTTCCTAATGAACCTCTTATAGTAACTTGCCAATCCCATGAATGATCTCACCTCATCCACATTCTTAGGAGCTGCCCACTCCATGATAGCCCCTATCTTTTCTGGATCTAATATAATGCATTCCTTGGAGACAACATTTCCCAAGTAATGTACCTCAGTCTAAAAGAAGCTGCACTACTAAATTCTTGGCATGTTCCTCCTCATTCTTAGAAAATATCAGTATGTCATTAATGAATACAATAACAAACTTGTCATTAATGTAGCTAGAGCATTAGTAAAACAAAATCGAACAACAACAAAATCATAATGCTCATACCTAGTCCTGAAAGCAATATTGAAGATATCCTCTTCCTTGATGCGTACCTAATGGTATCGTGATCTCAAGTTGATCTTAGAGAATATTGTTTCTCCCTTTAACTGATCAAACAAATCATCAATCCTCGGCAAAGGGTACCTATTCTTGATTGTTACCTTATTCATATGCCTAAAATCAATGAAAAATCTGAGAGTACCATCTTTCTTCTTTACGAACAACATTGGTGTGCCCCAAGGTGATACACTAGGTCTGATGTATCCTTTGTCCAACATCTTCTTTAGCTGTAGCTTCAACTCTACCAACTCAGGATTGCTCATCCTATAAGGTTCTTTTGATGCTGGAGCTTCCCTTGGCACTAAATCAATAGAAAAGTTTACCTCCCTGTGAGGTGGAAACTATGTAATGTCCTCAAAAAATACATCTCAAACTGCCGCAAAACTGGGTACTTTCTCAACACATCCGCATCCTCAACCTCCTTACCCTTGTCACTGGAAATTTGCACTGTAAACAACACACAATATTCTATGCAACTACACTTAGCCTACATAGCAGTAACCATCCTCATTGATGTGGGCTTCTTCTTTCCCTGCAAAGTCCTCTTTTCACCTCTATCATCCACACACTCACATTAGGGAAATTTTGAGGTCTAAAATGGGCCTCCTAAGAAAAATGCACAACCAAAATAAAATTTATAAGAACCAATAGGATTCAAGATGATGATGTCAACCATGGGGGATGATTCGCCATTTTTGGAGTTCAAAAGTAAAAAGGTTGAAGAATAATAAAATAATAAATCTACTTTTTAAACTCATATTTTCAACGTATCTCCCTAAGGTCTTACTCAAATTTCAAGTGGGAGTACTCGTTGGATGCAAAATTTAATTCCTCATCCAAGGAGTACCCATTTTGCATACTTTCAATGGACCTTGCTACAAGAAAAATGAGAAATACATGAAAAATGTGATTGCAATCATGTT
Organism: Pinus taeda; assembly: GCA_000404065.3. Taxonomy (NCBI): domain Eukaryota; kingdom Viridiplantae; phylum Streptophyta; class Pinopsida; order Pinales; family Pinaceae; genus Pinus; species Pinus taeda. Next base: position 276,174 of record APFE030617899.1, on the reverse strand, counting down.
TTTCATGTATTTCTCATTTTTCATGTAGAGGGGTCCATCGAAGGTATGCAGCATGGGTACTCCTTGGATGAGTAATCAAATTTTTCATTCAATGAGTATTTCCTCTCGAAATTTGAGTAAACCCATAAGGAAATAAGTTGAAAATATGAGTTGAAAAAATAGTTTTTTCTTTTTTTCCTCTAAAATTTGATGATGTAATCTAATCTTATTTATTATTTCCACTATTATTTTATAATTTCCTTAGGAGCGCCATTTTAGACCTCAAAATTCCCCTAATGATGGCCCTATCGAAGCAATCCACTTTGGTTCTGTGAAGGTATAGCCAATCCATATCGAAAAGCATAATATATGAACCCAATGACAATACATTCAAATGTGTTGTTGTAGGCATACCATTAAACTCAAGTACAAAAGCTCTTGCCCAATGGTGAACTCACTTCTTTGTACTTGTAGCCAACAATAACAACCAAGATTCTCCATGAACTTATTTTCTCAAACCACACTTATCCACCAGGTCAGGACTACTATAACTATAGTTAGATCCAAGATCAATCAAACTAGAAACAACTTGATCACAAAGCTTACCATCCATCTCAATGATCGATGCCTGATGATCCGTCTACCTGTTATCCACAACTTCATAGATCTAAGGAATGTTATGACCAACATCACCAACTGTATGAGCCTCTTGAGCACTATAGATTTAGGATATACCACCACTCTGATACAGCATATAATCATTCTTACGATGATCCTTACTACATTTCCAACACTGCAATGGTTCTCTACCACCGCGTGTAGTTTGCTTCTCTCCAAGTCCTTTCTCAGTTGTATTTGAATCTCTTGTAAGTAATTGCATTTTCTTTCTCACCTACATCTTCAGGTCTTCCTCACTTTTGTGGCCATTTTCCTTTAGCTTTCTCATTTCCTTTCAAGTCATGCTTTGGCTCAACTTTGCGCTTTGATTGCTCATAACAATGCTTCAACTTTTGGATGGCTTCCTCCAATGATCTAGGCTCATTGAACTCAATCTGGTCTCTGTATGCTACTATCAATCCATTGATGAATCTCTGAAAATTGTCCTTCTCTTCCTTGAGGTAAGGTACATATCTCAAAAGCTCTAAGAATATGCCAGTATACTCATCAACTATCATGGAACCCATCCGCAGCTCATAAAACTCCTAAGCTTTTTCATCATAGTACCTCTCTGACAAGTACTTCTTCTTGAAGAGTCTTTCAAATTCATGCCAAGTCAAATCATCTTCATCAATACCTTTAACATTCTTCAGATCTTCCCACCAAATATCTTCACCTTTGAGACTGAAAAGGTTTATCCTTACTTTCATGTTTTTTAAATAGTCATGCAATCTAAAGAATTTCCTCATGCCAAGTAGCCATGCCTTTGCATTCTATGATTCTTCATCTCTCTATCAAAGATAGGTGGCTTCGCCTTCTTAGAACTCATCCAGCAGGTATCCCCTATCACTCCTTTGGTAAGGATAATAATGATGGCGATCATGATACTTGTCAGAACTAGAAATAGAATAATACTTGTGTCCAACACCTCTCCTATTTGAAGTGTACAACAACCTGCCACCCCTGATCATGTCAGATCTATCCAAACTATGACCACCATAAGAACTATGTCTACTAGGAGATCTATTGCCATATGCCCCATTAGTTTTGTCCTCCTATCCATGGTTGATCCAAAGTGGCCCTTGACGCTGCAATTCTAATAAACTTTGAAGTATTATTGATTTACCTCTACTTGTTTCTCTTATGCCTGCATGATTTTTTCACTATCTGCTTTGCAACTCCTAATTTCTTCCCTCAATATTCTCAACGTGTATTCCAAATCAGAAGAATTCCCCACACCACGCTGCTCATTTGATGCATCGGGAGCTTCTATTTAGTCTACCACCTTGTTAACCATTTGATCTCTTTCCTGTAAGGCATACTATGTGAGCTAAACCAAATCACAATAGACCAACGTACCTTAGCATAATTTGGGGAGGATACCTTGTTTGCAAGATCAATAAATCAGCATGATACATGTATAACATAAACATAATAGCATATAGACATCTATCAGATAATTGCATCAATGTATAAACATCATTCTAGGTAGGGTTCAGTCATCAATGCAAGGCCATATCAATAATGCATGTTGTGACCTCATGCATGACAACAACCATTACTCCATTGCACACATTTCCATATGCAATTATCAAAATGCATAAGAAATGCCTAATCAACTACACATATGTATGAACGCATGTAGTCGAGCATAATTGATCAATTATTGTAATCAACCTACAAGACTGATACATGTAATCGAAACATTCAAGAATGCACCTGACATACAAGGATGTAGTCAAATGACATATAATCAACATGTAAGTGGCATATAATCATATGCAACCAATCATAAAGTTCTGATGGTGCATCCCACAAAATCACAACAAGCTCCTCATGGAAACCTCACTACAATCATGATCAACATGATGTAATGCAACAAGCACATGGAATGAAAGTGTAAGAGACATACATGCAACTGACATGCATGCATGACCAAGCATCTTCACCCAAGGAGAGCGCAACCATGCTCTGATACCAATATGTAACAACCCCTCCCAAGTATACCGAAAATAACCATGCCAACTGTGGTAAACATGAGACAAGAGACTACTATGATCATATTCAACCTCCTATGTGACCTTAAGGAAGTGGCATCGATGGAACATCACACAAAGTCATCCAAAATTATCAACAAAACCCTCAGGAGACAAGTTAGCCACTCATGCAACCTGTCTTTGGGTCCCACTACTATTTTGGATCTCTTAGTCCATAGTCAATCTCATGTTATGGGTAAGGGAGTGACCAAAAACCTAAATTCGCTCTGACAGGCCTGCCTGCTAGCGAATGTGGACCAAAATTTCGAGTTAAGTGCCAATGACCCCAAGATTTAAGCCACTTTTCTAGCCCAAAATCTTGGCCTCTACCTAAAACTTGCTACAACCTTTAGAATTCATTAAGGACATGGTAGCAATGTTGATAAATCAAAATCAACCTCGAGACTAGGCCTGAGCATCCCCAATCAGGACTAACATTCTTTCAAACACTCGACATTAATGCAACCTACAGGTCTAGGATACAAGACAGAGCATAAATGACTAAAACAACTTATGAAACATAACTAGAAGGATCACCTCCTTCTCCATTGAACTACTATATCATCAATTAGGTCTTGCATCCATCCATCCATTTTCGTGTACTAAACATGAAAAAAACACCTCGAAATCTAAAAGAGTTGATACTACATCAATGCTTTTTCTTTAGTTAAATTCCAACATTTTTTAGCAATGGAATTAACAATAAAATATCATGACTTCAAAAAGCCTTAAATTCCAATTCTTTTCAGCAACAACATTAAAATAAAATAATTTGGCTCCAAAAAACCTAAAAGTTTCAACAATTTTCAACCATGGTGTTAAAGACATATATCAAGACTCTAAAAAACCTTAAAATTTTGACATTTTTCAATCATGACGTTAAATATAAAATATCACAACTCCAAAAAACATTAAAATTTCAACATTTTTCACCCATGGAATTAAAACAAAATAGCATGAGTATAAAAAACCTTAAATTTTCGACGTATTTCAAGACCAAATATTATGAATAAAAAGAATCCTTAAAAATAAATTCCTAAAACAAAGTGTCGTTATATCAACAATATTATTTTTCTTTTAAAAGTTAAAATTATAACTCTTTTAAAATCTTAACCTAAGATAACTTGACATATTGCAATGAAAACTTAAAAACCGACCATTAAAGTGATACGCATTGAGGGTGGGCTTGACCCATTGCAATGGAAAATTAAAATTCAACCATATAATTGACATACTGTGGAGGTGGACTTTATCGATTGTAACAAAAAATTAAAAATCAACTATTGAATTAACACGTAGTGGGTTTGGGTTGCTAGTTAAGCATCCACACAAATCCTACACTTAGAAAAAAAAAGGTAAAAGAAAAATTAATAGATAAAAAAATATAAGAAATCAAAATTAAAACGAAAAAAAAA
>APFE030617899.1:127024-266489 GCA_000404065.3 Pinus taeda | reverse complement strand
CTCCACTCAAATTCGAATTTGGCCTTAGGGTGCCACATAAAGGTCTTCTAGAAGCCTCCTTTTGACCTACACATGTCAACAATCTCATCCCACTTGTTAAGTATAAACATATGCACATTATTTTCTAATTTTTAACCACAAATTCACTTAAAAATGCTAAGAAATAATAAAGTTTTGAAAGACATAAATTTGACCCAATGATAATGAAATTGAGATGAATGTAGTGACATGGTAGTGAAATGAAGGTGAAATGGAGGTGATATAATGGACATAATAGTGAAAGTGTAATCGAAATGAACGAAAATTTCAAGACCCAACATACCCCCCAACTAAAGCTATTGCATGTCCTCGTGCAATATATATTACATTAATTCTTTTGATCCTTGAGCTTTGGCTTAACTTTGCATGATATCATTTGATAACTTCATACTTCTGCAAAGTGTTTACTTGAATTGCAACATGGTTGGTTCTTGTGTTACAACCATATTTTGTTGTTGCATTCTATTTTGATCTTTGAACTTTGCATAATGATATTTTGATTATTGTTGCAAAGTATATCTTTATTGTATTTCATGATGGTTGGTTCTTGTGTGACAACCATGATTATGTTTGTATCCAATTATCCTTTAAGCACTTTTGAAAAGCCATTTTATGCTCATAATAACAATGTAATAGTTAATATATTTTGGAAGTATGTGAGCTTCTGAATATTATATGAACATGGCAAGATACGAATGTATTCCCCCTCCAATTGATGGTATTGCCAATTTTATGAAATGAGGAAGAGAAATGTTTTCCAACAATTATCATTCTAGCTTTTATGGAATTCTATGGTCAAAAGTTAGAAAATGATGTACCTTAACTTACCTTTTGGAAATGGATGAGTTGTATTTGTGGTGGCTACAAAATTCTGATCATAATCTTCTTCAAGTGGCTGGACAAAAAGAGTCATGGATAAAAGAGTCAAGATGACTTTTTATTACTTCTACTAAAACTTGCTGAATCTACTGCTAAATAGTGTTGATCTGTTTTATATCTCCTCCAAAATACTAAAAGTGATAGTCTTCATGTCTTCAAAACTCATTGGCACAATTCCTACTATGTGAAGAGATGTTCTGATGTCGAAGATAACAAGAAATTGTTGACTTAGTGGCCATTAATGGATGCCACTAGTCAACACGAGAACTCTCACCATTGATGATAATGAGAGTCAAGATACCCAAACACATCTTGCTAGGTATGAATAATTTTGTTGATGTTGAGTCACCTAGAAGATCCGATGAACAAGGGACATTGATGTATTCCCATTTTTTGTCGACATGAGGACTTGCCATTAAGAAATGCAAGCCTCAAGGTGCTTTTGTAAGGAACTTAGACTCAAAGGCCTAAGGACTCAATAATTTGCATTGAAGCAGGGCTTATTTGCGAAATGAAAATGATAGGAAAGGGAAGATGAAAATGGAAGATGGTAATGGAAAGTAGTAATGGCAATGGGCAATAAGCATGTAAATGAGCCTCTTTCTTTTATTTGTGGGTTATGAGTGGAAAAAAAGTAATGGAAAGTGTACGTGAATGTAAATAGAAAATATGAAGGGAAATTAGGTGAATGGTTTCTTATGAAGTATGCATGTGATGGAGGCAATAGTATCTGAAATTTTTTCAAGTGTTTGGATCTGATTTTGCATTAGCATGTTTCTTCTTTGTTGCTGATCATCCTCTTATGAAACAAATTGGTCTCTTAAGAGAGACACTATTCACTTGTAGTCATTTGTCCTTCCTCCTAGAACCTACAAAAAAAACTAATACTTCTTCTGCAATGGAATGTAATATTATCAAAGGAGAGAGTTGATCAATCTCTCTAGTTATGATATTTACACACAAAAATAAGAATTCGTATTAATGAAACAAGTTCACAAAGGAAAACCACAACAATTTATACCTGCTTCAGAATTAGTGCCTCAAGTTAATTGTTGTATCTTTTCAGAAATTTATTTCATTATTTACTATTTCAAACACTAATGGTGGATTTTTCATTGTGTAGATCTCGTCGATATCTTTCCAATGACACTTGAATCATTGAAATCTGATTTTGTATGAGAAAGTTAGGCTGATTTGAACAGTGAGGTTTTTCAGCTGCAAAATTGATGTTTAGCTGCAGAATGGTTTTAGCTGCGGAATGTGCATAGTCTCTGTAGCTAAAAATCTTGAACGGAAAGTTAGCCATTCATTTTTCATCATCAATCCAAAATTAATTAATACCTTTTAGAAAAATGAGCAAATAACCTACTTATTTCATTAATTCAATTTTTTTTATTTTTTTTCATTGAACACATTCATTTACTATTAAAGGCTCTAGCTTAGTACCTCCACTCCAAACTAGAACACCACACAAAATATAGATGGGAAGCTCATCTGTATTGAGGTTCTATCAAAAGGAATGAAACCAAGGTGCACAGACCCTTCTTAAATCAAGTTAAGAGTTTCTCAAAATACACGAGTCAAATAGAATAAATTTTTATTCTAGATAGATGTCCAATTCATATTTCAAAATGCCAGTAAATAAATACTATGCGCCATTGCCTCTCTTTCTAAAATTTGAAACAAAGGTCTCTATTCCATTATAAGAATACATGCATGGTGTTGGTGTTGACATTCCATGAACAACAATCTTTACTTTGTAACCACAAACTTGTGTTTAAGATCTGAAATTCCAACTGGACATTCACCTATAATTGTGTAGTAGAATTCAGATCCGAACTGTTCAGCCAACATATGTGAAAAGATTCAAGGAAGAGTCGTATTCAATTGGGATACATTTTGATGTTAAACAGGTGTTAGTCTGAAGTAACAGTGGAGTATGAGTTAAAGAAGCAGTGATAATTAATCTTCAAACTAAATTTCCCTCATGCTGTGTTAAATCAATAGCCTGTTCATTAATTCAAATATGTTTTTCTTCACGCGGCATGAAAAAAGAGGCTTCAGAGAACCGAGAAATTATCCCAAACCGCTGCGAATTTCTTAAAACCATTTTTGAGTTTTCTAACTGACCCCGTCGCCAAAGAAACCCATATTTTATTTTTTCCTAATTCATCTTTGTTTGGCTAGATCATGCAATTTAAGTTTAACATTTTTACTGTTTTGCGACTTTGTGGCAAATGCATTTTGGTGCACGAGCTCTATTTCTGTCAGATCTTAACAAACAAAAATTTCAGGGAAATATATTTTGGAACAACCGATTGAATTTTTGGTCGGTTGTGCATAACCTTAATCAACTTGGAGTGTCTGGAACCTCCAACAATTCATGTTCTGTTGAACTTGACATCATTTGGAGGCAAATATGGCAAAAAGTGCTCTGAATTTCAAGCAAATCTTTTAATTCTTCAATCGATTTTCTGATTCAGCGTAAGGCAAATCGAAACCCTAACCTCAGTCGAATTATTTCAATCAGAGAGGAGAAATAGCAGCTTCAGCAATGGATGGAATATGGATGCGCCTTTTTTTTCAATGAGTGTTGAAGATTTTCACTAACAATGGCTTGTTGCTACTGATTACAACAGTCAGGCAAACAACTAGAGGAGGCTATTGTAGGGTTTTTTTTGTATTTTTTTTTTAATGATTTGTTATTTTAAAATTATATATACATTTTCAAAATTTATAAAAATTACATATATTTATTAACAAAAACAATTTATTGAAATGAAGTTTTTATTGATTCAAATGAAATGAGGAAAATATTTTTTTTTTAAACATAAAATTTTTTTTTTAAACATAAAATATTTTTTTCTAATCCTCCAAATCACACAAAGTGCAGGAGGAGAGCATACTCGAGAAATTTTTTTTTTTTATATGTAAGAAATAAGGTCTCCTAATTACACTTCCCCGGCAACGGTGCCAAAATGTCTAGTCAATTTAGTGTCCTAAATTGCTCTACATAAATTATCAATCCGGGTATCGTAAACTGATGAAGTGTGGTGCACTATATGTGCTTAGTTAACCATTTTTCTTACTTCGTTATTTTCTAGTGTATGTTTTTTTTGGGGGTTTTGTTTCTTACGCTTAAGGAAATTAATCTAAGAAAGAAAAGCTATGCTTCTAGGTGAAAATATCTAAATGTTAATGGTCAACTAAATCTATGACTTTCAATGTTAAAATCTAATTTCTAAAGAAATGAGAAAAGGAAACAAATCAAAACTTTGAATAGTTAGATTAATCTAGGCTAGCAAAATGTCTATGAAATGAAAGAAAAAAATGATAACAGCTAAATGAAGTGTTTTATCACTTTTCTATACAATTTTGGGAGAACTACCTTGTGATAGCATTTTTGAGGGATTCGATACTTCATTGTTCTAAAACTAAAAATAAAATGAAGGGAAAAACTCAATCATTAGTAAAACATTTAACCACTTAGTTTTAGGTTCAACCATCAATGAAGGGCTTTTGGAAATATCTATTTAAATCATGAGTTACTAAATTGATAATAAAATGACATTAAGCTATTTAACTCTAAACTAATGAACAACAAAGAATCTCATTCATAAACACAACATTTCGCCATTTAGTTTGAGGATAAACCATCAATGAAAGGCTCTGGAAATATTTGCTTATATCATGAGTGACTACACTAAGAAGAATAAGGCATTAAACAACAAGAAATCTCATTCATAAACTCAACATTTTGCCATTCAGTTTGAGGATAAACCATCAACGAAAGGCTCTAGAAATATTTGTTTATATCATGAGTGACTAGTCTAATGAAATTGAAATGGAAAGCAAATACAAAACATGTAAAGGAAATCTAATCTACTGTGTGCTCTAATGCTCCAATCACCAATTGGAAAATATCTTTTTGGATTATTTTTCTAAGCATAGATTACACAGTTAGATAAATCTATAATCAATAGGTTGAGGACATTTGCATGAATTAAAATTGCATGAATGGAAAATCTAAACTGTTAAACTTAAAAACAATCATAAAAATAAAATGACATGCTTGAATCAAATCAAACCAAAACTACAAAATAAAATCTACTCTACCTTACATTCTAATATGCTGCATGACATCTACTTCACATCTACTTCCATGTTGAGAACATCAAAGCTTTATTCAAATTCTTCAGGATTACAAAAGTTTACAAAGCTCTCCAAAGCTTTCCAAAAGCTACAAAAGCTCTCCAAAAACTACCAAGCTACAAAGATCTAAGCTTCAAGATAACAAATGAAGGAGAGAGATCTCCTATTTATACAAAAATATGAGAATTCATCTCATTAATGGGAATCCATGAATCTCTCCCTCTACCTCTAGAGTCCTAATCAAAATAGGAAATGATAAGACACATGTCTTCTTAAAGTTTCAATACAAATAGGAAATGTGACACATATCCTCATGATTCCATGATCCTCTCCACTCAAATTCGAATTTTGCCTTAGGGTGCCACATAAAGGTCTTCTAGAAGCCTCCTTTTGACCTACACATGTCAACAATCTCATCCCACTTTTTAGGTATAAGCATATGCACATTATTTTCTAATTTTTAACCACAAATTCACTTAAAAATGATAAGAATTAATAAAGTTTGGAAAAACATAAATGTGACCCAATGATAATGAAAGTGAGATGAATGTAGTGACATCGTAGTGAAATGATGGTGAAATGGAGGTGATATAATGGACATAATAGTGAAAATGTAATGGAAATGAATGACAATTTCAAGGCCCAACAATACACGAGAAGGGGGCATAGCCTCAACAACTGACTCAGAACCTGCATATGATGAGGGTTGAGCCTTGTGAGGAAGAACCTAAGGTAAATATTGTGTTACGAAGTGGAGCGACGACTGGTGAGGATAAGGGGAAGTAGTCTAAAGAAGACAGGTGGCTCCGCAAAGCATAAGAAAAGGAGACCAAGTTTGATCTAGACCGCTCAAAAGAAACATTTATGGAAGCGAAGAAAAGTTTCGTTGAGGCCTCTACCTCAAGGAGTCAAGAGAATTCGGCTGAAGAAATGGATCTGTCCATCATTACCACATTCTTGGAGACCTTCATGAAACTGCTCCGCGATAGCAAGGTTATGAAGGGACAGTAGGAGTTGATCAATAGGTGCACTGGCAAGGAAAATTCTACTAATGGACCGTGTGTAGTTAGAAAGCTTGGTAAGCATAAGGAAAGAACTAGATGTGAGATGAGACTCACCACGCACATAGGAGAATACGAAATGGACCAAGTTATCTTGGACCTAGAGTCCGACGTGAACATTTTGCTGAAATAGACATGGGAAAGAATGGGGAGACTTGTGCTATAGTGGTCTCTGATTCAGTTAAGGATGGCGAATCAGCATAAAATCATCCCAATGGGGAGGTTGCAAGGGGTAACAGTTTATATCGAAGGCATGAGTGCACTAGCTGATTTTGAAGTGACAGAGATTGTGGATGACAACAATCCCTACCCCATGCTCCTTGGGATCTATTGGGCCACCAACATAAATAGGGTAATCAATCTAAAGAAGTGAAAGATGATATTTGAGAGGAAATTGCTCTGCATAGTGGTCCCATTGGACCCTACAGAAGGACCAAGCTATACTGAACCAGTCCACGATTATGAAAGTGATGACGATTTGGACCAGATTTACAAAATAACAACATGGGATCAGGATTAGGTGAATTCGACAGTAGGCGGACACATTGTGTGAGACCGCGAGAGCTCCTGCACATCATATTCAGACGAAGAACTGGAGCACTGGCAGAATCGACTGAATGGAGTATCTACACTACGTTGTAATATGATGTCCAAGTCGTTGCACTGTGTATCATCAAAGGTAAGAAATATACCTTACTATGATGGGTTAACCAATTTTGATCACTTTTTGGATCCATTTCAAAGGGAAGTACCAGAGAAGCGTCACTTCCGGGCATTGGGTTGGGTGATGCGCGCTACGCCCATAAGATGGAGGGGTACGAACAAAGATAGTTTTGATGATTGGCGCGAATATAGGAGGATGATGAGGGTACACTTCGGTCATCCGAAGGTGCTATTAATATAAAAGTATGGTGGAAGAAATGATCTGCGTGACCATTTGGCCAAATGGACTGAAGTGTATGGAGCAAAGCTTGAACCAAAATGGGCCCATCTATTTTGTCATACCATGGATGTTATACCAATGAATTGGTACTTGGTATTTTGCACCAAGGATTTTTTACGACATTCAATTTTGAGGATGGATTTGAATCTATCGATGAAGCATTGCAGGAGGTTAATACAACAATTTTCAGGATACCTCAAGATCCTCCAGATTTGATTCAACCTGATTGGACTACCTAGCTGAGCCACGCGTTGGAGTGCTACAATGTAACAGTGGAAGAAGAATATGAAGACCCAAGGAAGATTAATATTCTAGAGACCAAAGGACACCATGAAGTTGAAGGACCACATCTAGAGAACCCAGACCTAGCCGAGTTGTTCAAAACTAGGCAAGTGAACATTGGCACGAAGGCAGAGCCGAAGTTTGCAAAAATTAGGGACTACTTGGACGACCTGATAGTAGATAAGGTCGTCGAACTACTCCGCAAATATCAGGATCTATTTCCCATGAAGTTTTTAGATCTGAAAGGGATAATAAGGGACCTGGGTGTCATGAAGATCACCCTAAAACCAGACGCGAAACCTATGAAGCAAAGACCTTACCGCCTCAATCTGAAGTACAAAGAAAGGGTCTGCTTAGAGTTAGACAAGATGCTTGTGGCATGTATTATTGAACCGATGGAAGAATTTGATTGGGTAAGCCCAATAGTGGTTTAGGAAAAGAAGTGGAAGGAAGAAATAAGGATATGCGTAGATCTTAGGAAATTGAATGATGCCTGCGTGCATGATCCCTTCCCAACTCCATTCACCGATGAGGTTCTGGATAATGTTGGTGGCCAAGAAGCATATTTTTTCACTGATGGGTTCTCCGGGTACCATTAGATCAAGATCGCACTAGAGGATAGAAGTGAAATGAACTTCACGATGGAATGAGGATGCTTCCAGTATATAATGACGCCTTTTGGGCTGAAGAATGTGTTGTCGATCTTTTCACGCGTAGTCATCACTATGTTCAAGGATTTCATTTACAAATTTCTGGAAGTATACTTTGACGATTGGATAGTGTTTGGATTGGTAAAGCGCCATGTGGAAAGTTTGTGGTTGATGCTAGATAAATGCCGGAGGTACCAGATCACACTCAGTCTGAAGAAATATTTGTTCTGTGTCCCTTTTGGGATCTTGCTGGGTCATGTGGTATGCATACAAGGCTTGATCGTAGACCCTGTGAAGATCGCAGCCATAATCAGTTTGGAGGCACCAAGGAGTGTGAACCAGTTGCGTGGAACATTGGGGCATACGGGATACTATAGGAAATTCATCAATAGTTATGCCTAGATCACCATGCCAATGGAAAAACTACTAAAGAAGGATGTTACATTCTATTGGAATGAAGAATGCTAGAAGAGCTTGGATGTGATGAAGGAGAAAATGGTCACCGCGTCGATCCTAGTCTTCCTGAATTGGACGAAGGAATTTCATGTGTATGTGGATGCGTCATGTATTGCGCTAGGAGTAGTACTAGCACAAGCCGGTGAAGGGGACTTGGATCACCCTATAGCGTTCATAAGTAGGAAGTTTTCCAAGGCTGAGAAAAATTATTCCACGACAGAGCGCGAAGGATTAGCTATGTTGTATGCACTCCAGAAGTTTAGGCATTATCTTTTGGGCAGACATTTTAAGATCTATATAAACCATTTTGCATTAAAATACATGGTCAACAAGCCTGTGTTGGGGGGAAAAATATGCAGGTGGTTGTTTTTGTTCCAGGAATATTATTTTGAAGTTATTGTGAAACCAGGACGACTGAATGCAAGACATGATCATCTGTCGCACATTGAAACTAGCGAAGAGCCTACTAATTTGGAGGAAGGACTACCTGACAAGCAGCTCTTTGCAGTGCGCATCATGGACAACCACTTTGAATATATTATACACATCCTGACGACAAGTACAGATCCGGAAGGATATACAATCCAATAGAAGAAGGAACTAGTGGTGCAAGTGGCAGACTGTTCTAACATTGCAGGGCACTTGTACAAAATGAGATCAAATGAAATATTGCGTCATTATGTGCTAAAGTTTGAATGAAACAACATCCTCACTAAGGCTCATGCTGGAGCCGCGAGAGGTCATTATGCAAGAAAAGAAACAACACAGAATATTCTATGTGCTAGGTTGTGGTGGCTGACCTTCCATAAGGATTCAAAAGAATATTGTAGGGCATGTGATGCATGCCAAAGGACTAGCAGACCCTCGCGCAAGGATGAGATGTCGCTGAATCCATAGGTATTGTTACATCCCTTCAAGAAGTGGGCGATTGAATTTGTGGGACCAATTCAACCTTTGGGAAAGAAGATGGGTGTGCGGTACATCATCACCGTGATTGAGTACTTAACCAAATGGGCGGAGGCGCAACTTGTGAAGGACTTTACAAGCACGACAATAGCCAAATTCATATTTGAGCATGTGCTGACAAGGTTTTGCTGTCTAAAAATTTTAATGGCGATTGCGATATGCATTTTCTTAATGAGACGATTAGTGCGATGATGGGGGAATTTCAATTTTACCATCAGAAAAGCACGCTATATCATCCGCAGGCTAATGGGATGGTGGAAGCATTTAATAAAATATTGGAGAGAATGCTCACAAAGGTTTGCAATGCTCAAAGAAACGACTCGGATGTTCATGTGCCCACAGTGCTATGGGCTTATAGAACAACTTGCAAGAAGTTGATTGGACAAATGCCGTTCAGATTGGTTTATGGCGTGGAAGCTATGATGCCGATGGAGTACACTGTACCTAGTCTATGCATAATGACATTCACAAGAATGGCGGATCGTGAAGCCCTGGAGGAGAGGCTCACGCAACTAACAAAGCTTGAAGAAGATATGTTTCTAGCTGGATTCCATAAACAAGTTCAAAAGGAGCACGAAAAGGAATGACACGATCGGCACATCAAACTATGCACCTTCAAGGTAAATGATTTAGTTCTATTATATGACAACAAGTTTGACAAATTTCCAGGAAAATTTCGGATGCATTGGCTGGGGCCATATGTCATCAAGGAGATTACTGATGGTGGAGCAGTTCAGTTGGTAAAATTGAATGGAGAACCATTCCCAAGGTGAGTGAATGGCAGTCAATTGAATCCATACATTGATGATCCGGCTAGATGACTACATGAGGGAAGCATAGTCTTAACAATTTAGGCAACTGAAAGGAGGCACGAGACTATAAACTACACTGCCCGGGTTGAGGAGCTGTGTGATTGGGGAACTACGCGAAATGGAGGAATTTTACAGTGTCACTTGAAACACGCGGGGAGCTGCGGTATCCAAGAAAGGACCACACAGGGCAGCTAGAAAGTGATAGTTATGGTAACTATTCATGACTTAACACTAGGAAAATAGCTAAATGGAGTGGGGAGGCGACATTTAAGTCAGAATTTAAGGGAAATATCTGTGAAAATCTGCTGCCAATCCAATATTTAGAACTAATTTTTGGCGGAACGGTTGGATTTGAATTCAAAAATGCCTATAAACTACAAGTGGCTACCCAGCGAAAAGAAACTTGGCATTTTGAGAATTGAGGTGTTGAGCTCTCATGCATGTATGAACTGTGAGTACTCTGAAGCTTTGATAGCGAGTTCAGCATTTGAGAAGTTGCCAAAGGAAATGCAGGAGTTGTTGTCTAGTATCATGTCGGCACTTGTAGAAATCACAATCACTGGAGAAGCAATGGCAGCTGAGGGAATTGCCCTAAACATAGCAATGGCAGTTGAGGAAGTTGTCCCGGAGGTTGCGAGCATCGAAGTACCAGCAGAAGTGCCTAAATCACTGAGTTCACCCAGGCCGAAGCCTATGTTGACCAAAGAGGGTCCAAAAACAAAGAAAGATAAGTAGAAAGCACCACAGATAGTGCGCACATCACCCAAAAAGCACCCATAGAAGGAAAATCCCACCGTGCAAGAAAAGGGAAAGCTAGTTGACCTGGAGCCTGAAAAGGATATTGAAGAAATCCATATGGAAGAAGAAGACATTGACATGGGGGCAAAGGATGTTGACGTTGAGGGGTCCGACCCTATCTCTAAATTTCTCGAGTACATTCCTCTGCACAGAGGCAAGACAAAGGTTTCGATGGAAATTGATGAAAGCAAGGTCACGCTGCATACACCCTTACTGCTGGAAAAAATTGTCTTTTAAGGACCGCGCCTGGGGCCTGTCCCCCATTTAAAATTGGAGGATTGGGATTTGGCTTATACAGATCACTTTCCCCACTTAGCGACATATAAACTCATGCACCACGTCTTATATAAAGACTCTAGTGTGACCATGTTGGAGCCAAGAAAGTGGGTAAAAGGGGTGGATAAGGCTGTGGTCTACTAAACATGTTGTGGGTGCCACATTACAACCGCATGCGCATAACCATGATAGTGATCAAGAAATTTTTGTGCTTAGTGCATGATGGGTGCCTATGGCTAGAGGAGTTGATACCAATCACTAACATGTTGATCCATAGGATCACTCCATTGCTGCACGCAAGAGAAAATTTTGCCATGGCATTTTATGGAAAGACAGGTGAGCGTGACCTCGCCGAAGCAATGAAGGATAAATTTAAGCTTGCTAAGAAGCCATGCGGCTACTCCATCACTAGCATAACTAACCCCACGGTCAAGGTATCCGCTCATATCCTAGCATTTTAGATTATGAGGAAGTGTCACGCAGATGAAGTGTTGGCACTAGTAGTATCATTAGCAACCCAGTGCACAGAGGGCATACAGTTCAACTGGGCGTGCTACCTTTGCAGCAAGTTCCTCGTGAACTGCAAAGAGGCATAGGATCAAAACAAAACATTTCACTATGCATGGTTGCTGCTGTCCATAGCGTTGATCGCGTGGGAGTTACCAGAGGATAGTCAATTTCCTCTGGTCGCGTAGGACCTAACGGAAGCAGCGAAGTTCACTTCACTATGGGCTACAAAGGACCCCCAAAAGGTCAAGGACAGCAAGGTATTTTGGATCTTGATGGAGATGAATATCCACATGGCCATCAACCGCAAGCCGTGGTTGTCACCGATATTTTTTTATTAGCTGACAGAGTATGTGGAGTTTAAGGTAGACTTCCACCATGTCTCCATGCACATGTGGAAGGATCCTGAAGAAAAGTGGTATGACCTTCCATACTTGGCCATAGATGACGCGATCGCACAGGTCCTCAACCACTAGCCGGTAGATTGGCACACCGCTTTAGACCTGACAATTGGGTCTAACAAGTCTACAACGAAGCGAATAAAGGAAGAGGCCCAACTAAAGATGAAACAATTGGTCGAGAAAAGGAAGAAGGATGCGGAGGATAAAACCAAGGTGGAGCAAGCTACCGCGAAGCAAACAGGAGGATAGGAATAAGAGGAGGAGCATGACTATGATAGGAGTCAGAATTCGCCTTCCCTGGAGACAGAGGAGGAAGACTAGCAATCAGAGCAGGGAGGAGCGAACCTAGAGAGTACTCCATTCTAGATTAAGCGCACTAGGGAACAGGAGAAAGTAGAGCCGCAGAAGAAGTCCAATGCCAGAAAGACTTCCCTCAACCTAATCACCTTGACCGAAGGTGATTTGAATGACATTGGTGATGTGGTAAGGGATGTGATCGCGGAACTATTGCAGTAGTTTGAGAAGCAGGAGAAACAAGCCTTGGGTGCCATTAAGATGGGTCAGCACGAACTGCAAATCTAGGCATCGCAGGTACAAACTAGTGTGGGATGGAGTAGTGTGGTGTCAACTAGTTTGGTACTTAGCCCCTTAGAAGCAGCAGGGATGGTGCGCACACTAGATCCCCGGGTAATAGCGCTACCGGACGGAGCACTGACTACATAAGAAGAAGTTTACGAGGCCACTATCAACACCCTCAAGTGGGTTGGACTCAATTTGGCCATGCTTCCAAGTGAAGCCCTTCACACTTTACAAGATGATGTGATCGCAAAACTTCGGGCCCACAAACAACACGCACTACACGTTATCATTGAACAGAGGGTGAACAATGTTTAGATGACTACACAGAAGAAATCCGTTATTGATCTCTTTAAGGCCATCATGGACAAGAATGAGCACATGGCCAAGGTAGTGGCTGAGGCATGTAGATTTGTCCCAGAACTAGACATTTCCAAAGATGAGCCAATGGATGTGAGAATTCGAAAGCTCACTATCGGAGTGCATGAAGCGAGAACAGAGTTGGAAAAGATTTAGTTTGAGTTGAACCTTAAGATTGCAGAACTTGAGTTGAAGGCCAAGCCTTCAACTCCACCAGAAGTCAGAGAGCAGCACAAGGCAGTTTTTAACGACATCATTGCAACAATAGATAATGCAGTAAAGGATTGCACTGCACTCTTCGAGTAATCGCTCGAAGTAGTCACCAGCTTATAGGAGGATCCCAATGTGCAGAAGCTAGAAACAGAGGCACTGGAGCTGTAGCAGTGATATGACGAGGTTAAAGTGACGACACTACAAGAATTAAAGGCACTAAAAGAGTAGGTGGACACAGCACAGCACCGAGAAGCATTATTGAAGGCTGGACTAAAGCCTTGGCTAGACGAAGCATATGTGCTCACAGCCACCATTAAAGGAAAACTGACTAGTCTATAGGAAATGCAACAAAAGGTATAGGTAGATAGCACAAGGCCAGCGATGGAGCAACAGGTCGAGCAGATGAAGCAGGCAACAAAACAGTGCACCGCTGAAGTCGCAGTGGTACAAGTGGAGCTGGGAGGTCTCTGCGACAAGATCTTTGCACCAGCAAAGTGACTCAAGGGTGATTCAGCAGATCTGTGTTGGGGGCCTGTTGGGAATGGGTCCCCTGGGGTCAATTTTGCGTTAAAAGCCCAAGTTTTGGGGCAGAAAGCCCAAATTTTGTAGGAAAGAATGTAAAGTCTCTGCATTTTGTGGCCATGGAGTGTGACAATGTAAGTAGTCAAAAAGGGTTTCCGCCCTTAGTTTAGATAGTTGTGTCAACTTGATGCGATCCACCCTTGGTCCGCAGACCATGGGATTGTATAAAAAAGGAGTCTTAGAAGAGTCTAAGGTAGCTAAGTAATAAGTTTTGGTAGAATTCTGAGTAATTTTATGGGTCTGTGAGAGCTAAGAGTGAAGATTCTTAGTGTAGGAAGAGGCTCTGTAGCTGAGTGCGCAGAGGCCTAGGGTAGAAGTCCACAACTAAGTGCGCGGACCCCTGCACCTATGTGTGCAGGGTAGTCAAAGTCTGTGCTGGAAATCTGGATTATCAATAAAGAGAAGTATTCTAGAATTATCTGTATATGAATTATTTTACTTCTGTTATGAATGTGTGATTATGTTATGTTGAATACTGGGGTTATGAATTAATGCTATATTGATGCATGAATCCATGTATTTTACTTTGTCATATGAATGCAAGTAAGAATTTATGTTTACGCGAAGATAACCGTAATGCATGTTAAAGTCAACCAATACTTAAGTGCATTTGAGTAAGTACATAAGTAAGAGTAATTATAGAGGTGTGTAAGTACGTGATCTATCTACTTAGAGTCTGCGAAGGATGATCGAAGGCTTCAAGGAAGACTAAGAGAAGTACTTTGTTAAGCCCTAAAGGGCTTATCGATCTGTGCGAATGAAGGTTAGGGCATAACCAACATCACAACCATCTCAGGGTGCAGAAACGTGGTTCTTGCATCCACCCATACTTCTTCAGGTGAGACTTCAGTCCGCACTTTGTGAATTGATGTTGAAGGGCCAATAGTGTAGGGATTTTCTTGATTGCTTAATGCTAAACTTGGGTCAGGGCCCATCAAGCCAATAGTTACAACTGAGGATAAGGCCATATCCTCATTTTTTTTGAAAGAGAACCATCTCTATTGCCACGATAAAGCATCGAACATCTTTGTCACTCTTTGAATGGTCTGACTCATGGGTGTGTTTCTGCCCACTGGTTGTAGGAAAAGTTATTGGTGAAGCGTTTTCCTTATCCTTTGCCCGAATATCCTCCTCTACTGAGGAATGATGCGAATCTATAGGGGTTTTAACTGGATCTTGAGAATCCAAATTAACAAGGTTTTTATTTTTTTGTTGATATCCTTCCTTCTTTTGGCTTACTGAGTTCTTGGCACTTTATGCTGCCTTCTGGTCCCTCCACCCACGATTGGGTTTTCCCATCTCTTGGGAAACGACTGGACCTTTTGAGGAGGGGCATGTGTTCTGAAGATGTTCAAGCTGCTGACAAATTCTACATATAAAAGTAATGTTTTCATAATCTAAGGAATGATTTTATTTGGTAGTCCTTCACTAAAATCCAATTCAACACAAATGCAGACAAATGAAATGAACCCATTACCCAATCTTTCACTATCCATTTTGATGAAATGTCTAATCATGTTTCCAATGCTCTTGCGGAAATCTGGTTGAATCCACCGGAGGAGTAAGTTTGGGAGTCTTACCCATACCGAAGTAGCCAAATATTTCATGGAGAGAGGGTCGAACTCTAGGAACCATGGATGAATCAAAAGACCAACGCGACTTCAGATTCAAGGCCCATGGTTGAAAACCCTCTTTCAATCTTCGAGATCCTTAAAATATACTACAAAATAACCTTTAAAGCATAATAGAAAATCTAAATTTTGGTTCCAATTTTGATGAACCTAATCTTGGAGAGCATCATCTTGGGGCCAAAATCCATTGAACCAACATATGACTAATTTCTTCTCATAATAGGTTATCTTGATTATGGTAAAAAACTCGTTCACTTCAAGGGTTGGGGGTGTTAGATGAATTTTCCATCACAAAAGCTTGGCTTGAGAGTTCCTTGGGAATTTGGAAGTTGGAACCTAGCTTAAGAACATCTTTGAATGCAAGGGATTTTGATGTCAAAGATTCTCCACCTCTGCTCGCACCTCCTTTTAGGCATGTCGTATGGAAAATAGAATCATCTTTCTGCGATACTATATTATCTTAGTTCCTTTGCCATTTTAACTGCCTCCCTTTGAAAAGGAGCCTTGTCACCCCCATAGGTAAATCGATCAACTTTCGGATGCTATCTTCAAGCAATGATACCGAATCCCCATCACGAACCCTCTAGCATAGGGATTTTCTAGTGATAGTTTAAACGAAAATTGGGAATTTTTTAATCCCACAATCTCATAACCAATCCTTAAAAGGCTTGAAAATGGGGTTGGAGACACAAAATCCATCTCAGGGAAGCTTTTTAAAGAATTCAAGACAACCCCAGGGACCAAGTCTAACTATACCATTATGAAAAACATTTTGCATGCCAACCCATTCCACTAAAGAGAAACTTGGATTGGCATTTCGTCAAACATTTTGTAGATCAACTCCCCACACTCGTCACTGACACTCTCTAAGGCCCATATGAACACGAAGGCCTCCAAAGCTACTAGGAATTCACCTCTCAATTTGTTATACACCCCTTCGACCAAACCCAACACTTCCCAGCTAAAGACGATGGCTAGTGACGTGATCTCTTTCGTTATATTTACTATGGCAATCCTTTGAAATGCATCCTCCATAGGCATCTATGGCTCCTTGGCTCCAGTCAAGACAAAAGCTAAAACATACAAGGGGATCCATGGATGGAACCAACCTTTGTCCGTATAAACTCTTAATAGTTTGTTGTCGAAAGACGATTTCACCTCCAACGGATGAGCCCATTTTCACCTTCGTATAACACCCTAGTGGGAGAAGAAAATTTCCTCCACTAAGAGCCCTCGACCTCTACAATTCTCTCGGCCTGTGGCGATGCATTCAAAACATATAACCCTAGCTTCTTGCATGGTCGCCATTCTTCTCGACAGGTATATCATGATGGACTCTAATTTGTTTTGTATTATTCTATTTTTCAGTTTTCCCTTTTTTTAATTTTTAATGACGTTTTAATTTTATTTTAATGTTTTGTTATATGTGTGTGTAATTTTTTCATTTTTTTTTGCTTTTAATTTTTTAATTTTTTAATTTTGTGTTCCATCTCTTTTTATAAATTCTGATTTTAACTTATTTATAATATTTTAACTCATTTATACTGTTTTAACTTATTTATACTATTTTTTATTTTTTTATTGTGTTATTTTGACCTTTTTTTTTAATGAAGTTGTTTTTTATTTTCTTTTAAACAAAATTTTTTATTATTATTATTATTAGCTTAAAATTTTATGTGAATTTCTATTTTGAAAAAAAAAAAAAAAAAAACTTCAAATGTTATCATTTTAGGCATAAAATTCATAAAATTTGCTTCTTTTTTTTCAAATTTTTTGGTTCAAATTTTTCCATAAAAGTCTTGTATTTGAGATATCATTTTTTATTAGAAAGGTCCCAAAATGTGCATTTTTTTAATTGTTGTGTGTGTGTGCGCGCACGCGTGTCAAGTGTTTAAATTTATTATTTTTAGTGACAATTATTTTATGTGATATTTTTTCTTTAACTTTGCAAAAAACTTGTAAAAAATATTACAAAAAGACATTGCAAAGAAAAACAAAACACACAAACTTGAAAAACAAATATCTTAGGAAGGAAAAAAACAAGATGATGACAACTTGAAAAATTGTTAAATAACGAACATTTTGAAAAAAAACACACATACTTAAGACATAAGAAAATTTAAAGTGTTAAAATATGCCCCCAAAAAAATGTTGATGTTGCATCAACACTTTTCAAAATCAACATGAAAATCACCAACATTTAAAAATAATTTCCTATACTTGATACTTAAGAAAATTTAAAGTGTCAAAAATATGTGCCCCCCCAACTGCCACCCCCAAAAAAAAAAAATCGATGTTGTATTAACTCTTTTCAAAATTGGGATTAAAATCACCAACATTTAGAAGAAAAAAAATGTCAATACTTAATACATAAGGAAATTTAAAGTGTTAGAAATATGCTTCTAAAAAAGAGATTTATGGTATATCAACATTTTTCAAAATTGGCATGAAAATCATGATTTGATGTGACCACTAAATAAACAAGAACTTGGTACAATTATCATTAAATTGGTAACCTTGTTGAAGGTAAATAACCCTTTCTCTCTCTCTCGAAGTCTAGAATTTTGAATAACCCTTAGGGTATTTACAATTTCCTCAAGGACCTTGTGATGCCAGAAATGAAGGGGAATATTTCGTAGCCTCACCCATACTAGCATTATTGAGACCACCATTCTTGTGGCATTAAAATATGGGAACCAAGGGGTAATGAAGAGCCCTACATTTCACCAAAACCAAGGCCCTTCTTTCAATACTCTCTCCAAATATTCCTAGGTATCGAACTGAATAATGAAGAAACATTTTGAGCATAGGAATATATCATAATTGTTTTTTTAGGTTATAAAAATCATTGGTTCAAAGCATCAAACCTGAGACAAAAACCATTGAATCTACAAATCACTGCCTTGGATTAAAGAACATAAATGGGCTTATATATTGTTGTTAGGGTTACCTCCATGGTAGGTGCTTGTTGTCATTGTTCAACAATGTAAGGTGCAATATTTTATTGTGGTGCATCTAATGGAATAGAAATTTTACCCCATTCCATGTCCTTATAGGAGTTTGAGCCTCCTAGGGTCCTCGATCCCGGAGTACCCACTTGTAGCCTTAAATTCAAGAAAATGGTATAATTTCTTGAAATGTTGTAACCATGCAGCTGAAAAAAGATCATGTGGCTACTTCTCTTTATGAAGGAGACAATGTATCTCTATAGGAAATCTGCACCAATTCTCTATCTTCTGCTTGAAATTCATCACATAATCCAACCTTGAGACCCAAAAATGGGAGGACTTCCCATTAAGGGTCTTAGTAAAGATATAAAAATCCTCCCACTATTTCAATGCTTTGAACCCTTCTTGATGCAGGCGCATGCCACTCAGACAGAAAAAAGCCAGAAGTTTCTATGTTTTCTAGTTTAAAAATAGGAAGAAAAAAATAAAACATGTTAATTTTTTTTAAAAGTAGGATAAGATGGAGAAAAAACATGCTATCTTTTCATAAATAGCTAAATTGTAAAAAAAGCCTAAATTACCTTGTAAAAGATGCTTTTGTAAGAACAAAAAGGATTGGGCCGCCAAGATCAGAGAGGCGATGCCAGAGTTGTTAAAAAAAAACTCTCTCTGTTATGTCAGGCACTGAATGTATGTTGAGAAGAATAATAAAAAATTCCGCTGAATAGTTTGAGGATGGCACTGTTTAACATGGGGTTTGAATGAATTTTATATGTTCTATGTCAATCTGTGTGTGTTGAAATAGCAGAGGAACGATGGCGGAGTAGTTGTATCGCCGCTCATTAGTAAAACAAACCAGCACCTGGAATTATGAAGGAGAGCGCGGATCTGTGGAGGATAGTATGTATTTTGGCTATGTAATAACTGGATATATGTCTTCTGCGCAGTCCATATTTGTATTGATAATAGAAAGGTTTGGATGCGCCTTTTATTAGTAGCTGTGTCTGTGCTATCAATTATATTGTATGCCGGAGGATTTTATAACTACTGTGTTCTCATAATTCCAATTGAAAACCGGTAGGAGTGTGGATATTGTTTATATGAACAGCACAGTGAATTCGAGGACCTATGTATATAAACTTTGGGCTGTACGCACGTCCATAAGATTCATGGCAGCCAGTTCGTGGAGAGTTCTGGTGCATATTTAAACAGTTGTGTGCAACGATTCTACCATATATTGTTTGTATCGTTGAATTTCAAGACCGGGTATGCGCATAGCGGATTTATTATCTAGCTGTGGTAGTTTATTGATAGCTGGGAATGCATTTCAGGTTGTGTATGGTCATAATATCATATGTTAAATTTTGTAGTGTGCGTTTGACCTGTTGTGCGCACAATTGTATGTGCATTGTTTATATTGCTAAATTGTGGGTGCGCATTCCAATTGTTGTCCACGGCATACCCATGGACTGTTGACTGTTTATTTATAAGCTTTCCCCTCATAGCTGTGCGCCCGTATAAAATCGGATTTCCACTTGGTTTAATTTGAAATGTGCGCCAATTAAATTACCCCCTGTCCGCACTATAATTTTATTCCAATCATAATTCTTGGTTTGCACTTCTGATTTTAAATTGGGAATGAACTTATTAGTTTAATGACTGATGATCAAAAAGGCTATACAAGGGACAACCAGGCGGATCTTGAAGATATTTCAATTAAGTTGGGGAGGTTGTCATTAGAGCCAGGAAGTGGTCCATCATTACTGGTATCAGAGCCATCAACTGACATAGAATTGAATCTCAGGAGCAGGAGAAGGATGGATTTCAGAGTTGGAAGAGGACGAGGATGAGGTGGAAGAGGACGGCCTGTTGTAAACATTGAAATAATGAAAAGCATAGAAGAGCTGCGAGCTAGATTGGACGCGTTAACCTCAGGCAGAAACATAGATGATGGAGATGTCAGTGAGCCCGAAATTGAAGCTACAGAGGAGGAAGACGTAGAGGTTACTCCTGAGATGAGGTTCTTTCAGTCAGTGTTGAAATCAATAGCCAGGCCATGGAACCAATTAGTACCAGTATATCAAGGAGGACTGAATCCAGAAGAACTGGTCGACTGGATTAATAGCATGGAGAAATTCTTCGATTATGAAGAAATGGAAGATGAGAAGAAAGTAAAGTTTGCTGTCACCAAATTAATAGGACATGCAGCGCTCTGGTGGGATGGTGTGCAGGCGGAAAGGAGGATACTGGGTAAGCAGCCAAACAAGAATTGGAGCCGAATGATCGCGAAGTTAAAAGATAAGTTTTTGCCCAGTAATTATCAGCAAAAATTGTTTATACAAATGCAAAATCTTAGACAGAGAACCTTAACAGTGAAAGAATATACAGAAGAGTTTTATAAGGTGAGCATAAGAGCTGGAGAAGCCCAGAATACAGATGAGAGGGTGGCTAGATATATGAATGGCCTCAGGATGGACATTCAGGACGAGATAAGTCCGTTGTCTCCTAAAACAGCAGAGGAAGCTTATCAGATAGCACTGAAAGCGGAGGAAAAACTCATGAGGAAGCAGTCTGCCAGAGGGAGAGGGACTTTCAGAGGAAAAGAAAGTCAAGGTGGTAGTGGAATATCTACAGAACCTGCAGAAGGAGCTAGCAGTAGCTCAACCCTGCATGCATCCACAGGAGGTGATGCAAGAGGCGGAGGGAGTTTTTCTAGAGGTAGAGGAGGCAGAGGAGGAGGCAGAGGAGGAGGCATAGAAATAAGATGCTACAGATTCAATAAGTTGGGACACAGAGCTTTTGAGTGCCCAGAGAGTGCAGACATAAAGCAGAGGAATGAAATTGTTTCTCCAGCTGAGGAAGAGGCACCAGTGGCAACAGTAATAGAAGAAGTAAATACACCAGAAAGAGTACAGTCTCTGGTACTTAATAAAGTTTTACTTAAGCCAGCAGAGGAGATGACTGAACCGCCACAAAGGAAGGCTTTATTCAAGACAGTGTGTAAAGTCCAAGGAAAATGTTGCCAGATGATCACTGATAGTGGCAGCGCTGATAATTTGGTTTCTACAGAAGTAGTGGAGAAATTGAAGCTGAGGACAATGAAGCATCCAACACCTTATAAAGTGTCATGGTTGAAAAAGGGACATCAACTACTGGTAAGTAAACAGTGTGAAGTAGACTTCCAAGTGGGGAAGTACAAGGATAAAAAAATTTGTGATGCGATGCCTATGGATGTGTGTCACATATTGCTTGGAATACCTTGGCAATATGACAGAGCAGCCATGCATGATGGGAAGAGAAACACCTAAAAGTTTGGAAAGGATGGTGTCAATCATACATTATTGCCTCTGCAAGAAGAAGATGGACCGGGACAGAAGACTAATTCAAAAACTCTGTTATTTGGAGGAAAGGAATACTTGGAGCAGATAGTGGATGTATAGTTGAGACAGGAAGAACTCAGAGCAGCTGAGTTGGAAGAGGAAGTTCATGTGAATGAAGAAGAGGATCACCTGGAAGAACTGGTATCTGAACCGACAAGTGAGACTGTTAAAACTTGTAGCTTCCAAACTGACAAGTTGTGCATGAATGCAGGGACTGTAAATGATGATGTGATGCTTCAACAATTCTACAAAGAAATTGCATTATTGGAATACTGGTTGGAGAATCCAGAATATGACAGGGAGAATGCAACAGATGGAAGAGTTCAATACAGTGAACAAGTACAGAAAATTGCCATGGAAGCAGATGACATGAGAGAAAGACTGGTTGACAGTCTTGAGAATTCTTCAGAGGATTCTTTGAGAAGTTTGGATCAACATACTGATGTGCTGATAATAGAGGATTCAGAACAGTATACTGAGATGTTGGCAAAGGAGTACAAGGCACTGATGCCTTATGATTTTTATTCTAACAAGTGTTTTGTGAATGCAGGTATTGTTGCAGAACATTTGACTCAGTTGAGTAGTCAAATGCATGGAGAAGAAGTTTTCTGTTCCAGAAGACAAGAGGGTATGGATGATCGGGTGGCAGTCGAAACAGAAACAAGAATAAGAGCAAGAAGTCAGCAGGTAACAAGACAGACTGAGCAAGCCGTCTTAGCTCAGCAGGCAACAAGAAATCAACAGTTTGAAGAATTATTGAACAAAGAAATTGAGCTCATTAGAAGAATCATGTTAAAAGCATCTCAGCAGAAGACATCGACAAGGAAGAGAAGCAGCGGAAGCAGCAACAAGATGAAAACAGAGACAGATTATGAAAGTGCAGCGAGTGGAGCAAGATAGCATAAAATATGGAGACCTGGAGAAAAGCAGAAAGCAACATCAGATGATAACTTGCAGAACAAAGTGTGGGACCCTGGAAGACAAAAACAAAGACTAAAATGCATGATCAGGAGATCATGATCATTTTCAACCTTGGGATTCTGATGCAGGTGCATGCCACTCAAACAGAAAAAAGCCGGAAGTTTCTATGTTTTCTAGTTTAAAAATAGGAAGAAAAAAATAAAACGTGTTAATTTTTTAAAAAAGTAGGATAAGATGGAGAAAAAACATGCTATCTTTTCATAAATAGCTAAATTGTAAAAAAAGCCTAAATTACCTTGTAAAAGTTGCTTTTGTAAGAACAAAAAGGATTGGGCCGCCAAGATCAGAGAGGCGATGCCAGAGTTGTTAAAAAAAAACTCTCTCTATTATGTCAGGCACTGAATGTATGTTGAGAAGAATAATAAAAAAATCCACTGAATAGTTTGAGGATGGCACTGTTTAACATGGGGTTTGAATGAATTTTATATGTTCTATGTCAATCTGTGTGTGTTGAAACAGCAGAGGAACGATGGCGGAGTAGTTGTATCGCCGCTCATTAATAAAACAAACCAGCGCCTGGAATTATGAAGGAGAGCATGGATCTATGGAGGATAGTATGTATTTTGGCTATGTAATAACCGGATATATGTCTTCTGCGCAGTCCATATTTGTATTGATAATAGAAAGGTCTGGATGCAAGTTTTATTAGTAGCTGTGTTTACGCTGTCAATTATATTGTATGCCGGAGGATTTTATAACTACTGTGCGCTCATAATTCCAATTGAAAACCGGTAGGAGTGTGGATATTGTTTATATGAACAGCGCAGTGAATCCGAGGACCTATGTATATAAACTTCGGGTTGTACGCACGTCCATAAGATTCATGGTAGCCGGTTCGTGGAGAGTTCTGGTGCATATTTAAACAGTTGTGTGCAACGATTCTACCATATATTGTTTGTATCGTTGAATTTCAAGACCGGGTATGCGCATAGCGGATTTATTATCGAGTTGTGGTAGTTTATTGATAGCTGGGAATGCATTTCAGGTTGTGTATGGTCATAATATCATATGTTAAATTTTGTAGTGTGTGTTTGACCTGCTGTGCGTACAATTGTATGTGCATTGTTTATATTGCTAAATTGTGGGTGCGCATTCCAATTGCTGTCTGCGGCATACCCATGGACTGTTGACTATTTATTTATAAGCTTTCCCCTCATAGTTGTGCGCCCGTATAAAATCGGATTTCCACCTGGTTTAATTTGAAATGTGCGCCAATTAAATTACCCCCTGTCTGCACTATAATTTTATTCCAATCATAATTCTTGGTTTGCACTTCTGATTTTAAATTGGGAATGAACTTATTAGTTTAATGACTGATGATCAAAAAGGCTATACAAGGGACAGCTAGGCGGATCTTGAAGATATTTCAATTAAGTTGGGGAGACTGTCATTAGAGCCGGGAAGTGGTCCATCACTTCTCCCAACCCATATCGATTAGGATAGGGGTTTTTCATAGTAGATCTGCATCATTCTAAGAACTTCCTAGATTTTGTAGGCATGGAACGAGGCTTGCAGCCAAAGAAAACCTAAAAAGTGGGCGTGGGCTAATACCTGCATGATCTAAATCAACAACAAAGAATGGCTCAAAAAACACATTTGATAGTTCAAGTGGTGTGTTTGACTAGACATTTTCATTGAAGGGTCACTCCGTGCAAGGTAAAATAAATCCCTTCGAGTTGTCAACAATGAGTTTAGAAAATGGGCTAGATAGTCCCCATTCCAATGATGTCTCATATCCTACCATTGTGCTTCATAAGATCACTGAATAATTGCGATAGGCTAAGGAGAACGATAACCAAACTACTCTTGCATTCAAATCAGATCATTTTCCTGCTATTGTCTTGAGTGAGACTGAGCTCTTCCTCGTCAATCAATGACAACCATTGATTGACTAGTTCGATTGTCAATTGCACTTGACAAAACCAGTAATCACATCCTGCACCAAAAACCCTAATAACCAGACATGACAACATCAAATCCTATATATATATATATATATAGAGAGAGAGAGAGAGAGAGTTTTGCAATATTGTTTTTATATACAAATCATCATTATTTAATTATTTGTAAATTTATTATCAAAAACAATTCCAATATACGAACGAATTAAATTAATTTAAATTTTATTATTACTTTTATTATTTTTTACTACTTTTTTAATGGAGCCAATATTATGTTTTATCAGGATTAGATTTTGATCTAACATTTAGTTACATCGTCTCACCTAAGGCACCACTACAACATCTCCCTCATATTAGTTTGTAGAGTGTATTATTATTATTCTTTTATCTAACACTTCACTACAACATCTCATCTAATGTGCCACTACAACATCTCCCTCATATTTGGCTATAGAGGGCCTCTATGTGCCACATCTATGGACATAATTATTATTTGTTTATGTTAACTTTCCAAATTCTATTATGGACATTCAATGTATAAAAAAAAAAAAATGATAAATAAATTGAAATTAAAAAAGTCCAACACGATAGATTGCACAAGAAATGATATTATTTATAGTAAATGTTTACAGTCATAGGCTATTTTTTTCATAGAACTTATTTAATCAATGTTTTAACTTTTCACAAACTAGGTGTTTTTTCACAAGCTACTAGGAAATCTCGTATCCAAATTAATTTCCTCATAAGAACCCCTTGTATAAAAAATAAATTAAAATAAAAAGTACTGAGAATCATAGAATGTATAGAAAGAATATCAGTATAGTAAATGTTTAAAAGCATCACAATAATTTTCTTTCCCAATAATAAGCATGCAATCAACCACTTTATAAAATAATTGTTGATTTAAGCAATATGTTTACAATAGTTCCATTGAAAATCCAAAATTCCAAATACTCAATCATCTTTTTATTACACCGCAAGGGGACATTTAAAGGTCAAGGTGTTTTTGATAAGTGGTTGGTGGTTTATGAAATTCATAGTTTATTAACAACTAGTCACCAAGAGACAAACTATGTATTGCATGCATAACAACAAATTTGGGTGTCTTCCCTTTCATTAAGAACTCTTCGTCATTGGAGTGTTCCTCAAATGAATAATTTGCATTAAATAATGAGGACCTATAGCTATTTATGAACCATGCAATGTTCACATGAGTTCATGGATGACCATTGATGTATAACAGGTTCTTTTTGTTAAAGTTTTTAAAAGCATAATTGTTCATGCACACACTATACATAAAAATGTTATTTTTCTATCTAAAATATTCAAGTTATCAAACCTACTATAAAGAGGACCACAAAATGGCATAAGTGCTACTGATTATTTGGGAGGAACAAATACATGTAAAAGGACATACAACCCAATATTTACAATATATATTTTAGACTTGGCAATCATATAAATATTACCACAAAAGAAGAATTCAATTCCAACATTGGGCACATGCATGGAAGAAGGCCAAATGTCATACAAAGAACAATTGTAATAGGTTTGGTATTTAATTTGTAGTTGGATAGGAAGAGGGAAGCCATTGTTACCTTCCAACAATTGAACTGACTTTGGTGTGCACTTGGACATTTTTCTCTCAGTTCATACAACATTTTGGATCTCCTAGTAGAGTTGTTATGGGTAGTAATGATATCATACTTTGGATCACTATAAATATCTATTGAATCAATGGGTTGGTCAATTTAGGATGAAATTTAGTTGATTTGGCTTACAAAATTTCAACAAATGAGAATATGGAAGTGTTTTGTGTGTCTTTTTTATATCACATGTTGGATTT
The DNA here is from genome assembly GCA_000404065.3 of Pinus taeda. NCBI lineage: Eukaryota > Viridiplantae > Streptophyta > Pinopsida > Pinales > Pinaceae > Pinus > Pinus taeda. The sequence goes on along the minus strand of APFE030617899.1, from coordinate 239,849 downwards.
TTTACCTAAGTGGAAGGTATTTGTTGGGTATGTGTTATATTCTTTTCATGAATTATATGTACCATGAATAAAGGGGGTTCTAGGGAGGGATATTTAGGCCCCCCTAGTTGGGGAGTATGCAGGGGGGTAGGAGATCCCTACACATGGTTTAGGGAAACACCTAGAGAAATTTTTTTGGGCAATTTTTTGCATCCATTTTTGGCAATTTTCATCTCACATTTGTTTTAAAATTTATTTTGTGGTGCATGGTGATTCTTCCCATGATTTGTAGTTTAAATTATGGAACTAGAATTGGATTTGTGGTTCATGTACTATGCGAGATGTATATTGTATTGTAACATTGTATAGAAAATATAATGAACAAAAAGCTTGCTAGTTTTCCCAAGTTTGGGTTTCTAGGATAAAATCTCTGTGTAAATTTATATGCTTTCCATCTTACCTTTTCTGTTGCATTAAGAATCAGTTTGCAACATTTAATTGTGTAGGGTTCAAACTTATAGTATTATACCATCAAATATGGGTAGTTGATCAATAATATAATGGGACAATGTGACACATCAAGGGTTTTTTTTCAACCCTTTACATTTTGGACAACCACATACTACTGAACTGTCATAAAAGAGATCCAATTCATGATGTAATATCATTGACTTAGGTTGATTCCTGGAAGATGGCATGTTACAATTGACAAGTTAAAGTAGTGGTCCATTTTTTCCAAACATTTTCCTATGGAATATTTTTCCTCATATGAGCTTGCAACACTTTGTGACTGGTGGAATATCATGTTTATCCAAACTTGATCTTGAGTGATGATCTTGTAAAATTTAGTGAACAATTATTTAAATGCATATGCATAATAAAATAAATTCAATCATATAATATGAGCCATTAACAAAATCTAGACTTGTTGCAAATGATGGGGGAGAATTTAAAGGACTTGCGATGACATGGAATGAGTTGGACTCTAAAGAAATGGCCATTTGATATTAGAGCCTTCTTCTCCCATAATTTTTTCCAAAACCATCATCAATGAATTCTTAATAGAAATTTGGGAAGCATAGAGAAATCTAACTTCAAACAAAATTTTGGATAGCTTTTAAAAGTCATCAATGCTCTTAATTTTTTTTATGACTGAAATATTTTATTTAAAACAAAAGAACTAGTGTGCTAAAGTGTGATAGACATCAATAAGAAACTTTTATTTTTCCATTTTCAAAGTGAAACCTCTAAAAAACTATTAATTGCGGAGGTTTGCATTTGCATTTTTTCAATTCAATTCTTTAATGGTGCATTTTGTACATAGAAGTGCATCAATGGTCTCTTAATTATATCAAGCATTAAAGAAGTAAGATAAAGAAAATAATGAATTTGTTTAGAAAGTGAAAGGTCTTAGTTGTGTTACCCTATATAGAAAATACATTGGTGCACTATATCATGATACACATCGATGTGCTATATGATGCTACACACGGGTGGGCTATATCATGGTATGCATCGAAGAGTGACATTATTTTTTGGTTCACAAAGTAAAATATTTGCAAAAATTTAATTGTGGATGTTTACTATTTCATTTTGTCAATTAAATTCTCCATTAGTGTGTTATTGTTATGTACAAGTGTGTTTTGGGTGATTTAATGTATAAAGCAAACTAAGAAAGTAGGTTAAAAAAAATGCCATCAATGTGTTGAAATATAGAGCGAAAGATGAGTGAAATTTCTAAATTCAGGCTTCTGTGATCCATATTACATCAAGAAGATTCTTTTCAGAAGAAATCACATAGGAGAAAATATACCTATCAACGAGGTCATCGAGGTCATCAAGCGTATTTCAGATCTTAATACTGCTAAGTTAGTTGATATTTGTCTTACCTCTACTTTATTTTCCTTCGATGGGGAATTCTATGAACAAACTTGTGGTTTCACCATGGGTTCCCCCCTCTCCCCTATGGTGGCTAATATATTCATGGAGGATTTTGAATCAAGGGCCTTGGCCTCTTCTCGTATTTTGCCTAGGATGTGGAAGGGGTTTGTGGATGACACTTGTGTCATTTGGTCCCATGGTAAGGAAGAGTTGGAACTTTTTTTCCTTCATCTTAATAATCAGTATAATTCCCTAAATTTCACCATGGAATTTGAAAGTAAGAATAGTCTGCCCTTCCTTGACGTCCTCCTCTCAAGGAATGAATATGGATCTTTTTCTCATTGAGTCTTTCAGAAGAAAACTCACACAAAGTAATACCTTCATGCTAGTTCTCATCATTTCTCAGCTCAAAAGCTTGGTGTTATCAATACTTTAGTGACTAGAGCTTTAAGGGTTTATGATGATAACCATCTCAATGAGGAGAAAGCACATCTCTTGAGTGTTGTCTTTAATAATGGGTATAATAGACACCAATGTACTAATGCTTTCCTCAAAGCTGAAAAAGGTCCTAAGGCTAAGAAAAAAACTAAGGATCATTTTTTTGGGGTTGATCTCCCTTTTATCCAAGGAGCTATGGACAAGATTGTGAGGATCCTAAAGAAGCATAAGGTTCCTTCAACTTTTAGGCCTCTAAAAACCATCTGAAGCTCCCTAAGATCCATTAAATACCATATGGATGCCAAAAATATGAAAGGTGTTTATGTTATCCCTTGCTCTTGTGGGACTCCCTACATTAGTGAGACTGGTCGCTCGATTAATCAAAGGATTCGTGAGCATGCAACTAACATCAAACATGGCGGGACCCGCTCCTCTACTTTGGCAGAACATGTAGGAAAATCTAGGCATCACATCTGCATTGAGGAAGCCCATGTCATTTCCAAGGTTAGTCGTATCCATCATCGTAAATTCAGGGAGGCCTTGGAAATCGAACAAAGGCCCGATAATTTAAATACAGACAATGGTTGGAATATTAGTAGAAGTTGGTCCCTGTCCTGTCATTCTAGTTTATTTCTATTTGTGGATTATTTTGTTTTTTAAGGTTTAATGTTTCTATTTATGAATTTTTTGTTGATATATAGGTATTTGCATTTATTCTTTTGATTTGTTTTCTCACCTTTAAAAAAACAAAAATCCCTCCCTTTTGATTTCTTTGTTTTAATTTTAATCTCATTTAATTATTATTTTTGTTATAAGATCTTCACTCATTAATCAAGTCTTGATTCCTCTTTATATATATAGACTTTGTTCCCTATCTTTGGTTGACTTGGATTATTTTTTTCTTATTAACATTTACCTCTCTTCTCTCTCTCTCTCCTCTCTCTCTCTCTCTCTATATATATATATATATTATATATATATATAATATATAGAGAGAGAGAGAGAGAGAGAGAAGGAGAGACGTAAATGTTAATAAGAAAAAATAATCCAAGTCAACCAAAGATAGGGAACAAAGTATATATATATATATATATATATATATATAAGTGAATTTCTTAACACTAATCACTAACATGCTTAAAATACTGAATTCCACCTCTCTTTTTTAATGTTATGAAAGGATTGACATTGAGGGAATGGAATTTCATCCTAAGATGATAAAAATCATGAAGGATGTAAATGATGATAACTAGGTCCTTAGTTCAACTAGAGTCATGCTGGAACCTAATGAGAGGGGAACATTTTTTTTTAATATGAGGGATATAATGGAAATAACATATAAACATACCTTCCACTTCAAGTACAAAAATAAATCCTTTGAATCCAAAATCATGTTATACATAAATTACATTAAGTGTTTCTAGAGAAATTTTCAATGAGACCCATTGAACTTGTTGTTGGACACCTAATCCATTAGGTTTTGTGTGGGTGAATGTGAAATACCATGGAGAAGTCCAAGAGACCTCTTGGAATATGAAACCAAGCATCAAGAAAAATTTATTTATATGTACATCTTGTGAATAATATTGAATCACACGAGTTATCTAAATTTTTCCTATTACTTCTCTATGTGTTTAACATGGTATTAGAGCAAGTGTACTCCTTTCCTGCTAAAAAGTTTGGAAGCCACAGTTTTGTGGCCTTTGTAAACTTGTACATTATTCTTTGAGAAACCAACTCCATTCCAAGTCAAATATTTGTTAGTGTGTCCTTACATTAGCCCTTTTTTTGTATGTTTGTCATCTTCGATGTTCTCATTCTCATCCCTCTTCTCTCTTCATCTACTTATTTGTGGCCTAAAAATTAGGTTTTCTACCATTTCCATTCCTGAAAAAACATTACCTTTTCCACCCCCATCAGGTCTACCATGTGCTTGTGCAACACAAATGCCTATACATTAGAGATATTTGTTTGAATTTGGTTTCTTATTCCTTCTTGTTATTAGGTTTTTTTTGTCAAGATAACATTTCATACTCAATTTTCTATAATCCTGCTTCAAATCATCATTGTTGACATTCTTCTCCACATTCAAAATATTATAATAATCAACACCCATGATGACTCTCCTTCGATATCAACACAATTGAGCACAATTGAGTAAGAGAAAGTGTTACTTTTAATATTTGATCCCTAGACCTTTCAATAAAAGCTAGGGAGTCCTAACCTTCACCTACATGCTAGAGAAAAGACTTCCTCAACCTACTCTAGGTTTCGTAGTGTAAATCGCTTGACAATTAGAGGTTTTATAATTTTTGTTGTTGACCTCCATAGCAGTTCTTGATCCATGGTCATCCATATCATTGAAGAAAAATGTGGCCATGATGTAGGGGTGAACATTCATGGTGAATAGGAAAATGATTTTGATCCATTTGGAATCATGAAAATCTAATTGATAACTTTGACCTGCTATCCAAGCACTCATATTTTCCTTGAGAATATGCACCAAGCTTGAGAGGACATGACATGACATCCAGCTTTGGAAATCAAAGCACCATCTCCTCCATGGTTAGTTTCTCACACATATCCAAGGTAGTAGCTCCACGGGCGTTGAATCTATAAAATCTGCTCACAAATATTATTCCTTTTGTGGGTATTGTGCACTAGAGTTTGTTTCAATGGTCGGCCTATTGGATCATACGAACTTGAAAAAGAATTTGAAGAGCTAGGAGATGGTGAAATTTTACTAAATTGCATAGATTGTGATGGGCAAGGATAAGGTTTCAATATAGACCTACTCAAGCTTATTCATAATGCTTGGTGCTAGTGTCATGGAGAAAAATTATTTCAATGAACATATTTCTTTCCCTTATGGCTAGGATTTTCCATATGAAATAGGTACCAATATTGTTGGTGAAGGAGTATTTTCCCTATTTTCATTCATTATAGATAGAATGTTTTTTTTTCTCAACAAGACAATAGTTCATTTTGTAGTCTACAATGATGAGTTTCTTCTCTTCTTGATATGATGAGAGCCTGAGTTAGTAAGTTGGGTCTTCCATAGTTTGAGTTGGAAGCATAGTCAGAAGATAGTTTATTTGTAAAACTTTCATAGTTGGAGAAATATTTTTGTGAATTCAGTCTTATCGAGGAAATTGTATTTTTTGAAACTTATTTGAATTTGCATTGTAAATGGGTGCATTTTTGGTTAAAATCGACACCCTTTCAAATTTGATTGCAAGTGTTTTCTATTCTTTGATAAAATGGATAGACTTGATGGATTATTAGAGTTATTGAGAAATCTAATCATGTTTACTACTGGCAACATAGTTAAAATCGGTAAAGTCACACTTGTTGATATTAAATTTGTCTAAAATATGAACAAGACAAGATTGAGTTTTTGTAGCTCGAATCTCAGCTACATCAAGATGAGCTACAAAATATGTGTCATCATTCTAAAGTGGATTTTGTTAAGAACAAATTTATTTTTGAGTCTGAAGTTAAATCCCATCAGCATTCAGAAATTGATCAGAGTAGTGAGGCCGTTTTGAGAGCATATTTGTATGAAGAAATTATTAGTAACAAGAATATAATTGGTCTTGGATATGACAAGGATTTTTACTTCACATTCCAAGCTATTCTAAGCCAATTCAGTTCCATAGTGTTGGGTTCATTTAGAACAATTCATCTTCACCTACTCCATATCCTACTCCAATTCCACAATCACTTCAAATTGTCAGATGCCAAAATTGTGATTGGGTTGGCCATGTAAAATATCAATGTTTTGTTCTTCACCCTTGTGATAATTGTGGTAAGCATACTCATCATACAAACAAATTCTCTAGACATAAGACTCATGCAAGAGAAAATATTCGCCTTAGATGGATCACTTCTTGGTAATGGTCTTCAACAACCAAGAAGATATGCTGGTCATACCTCAGAGTTTAATCTCAAGTATTGAAATGTCTTGTAGTGGAGATATATTCATCTTCTCACGTTTTCCCTGATAGGGAGCAATTGATGATCAACAACCAACCTCAAAGATTTATCAAGCAAGCCTGAGCCACATTAGAGAAATTTTGAGATCTAAAATGGCCTCAAAACAAAAAATTACAACCAAAATAACTTTATAAAAACCAATAGGATTCAATATGATGATGTCAACCATGGGGGTGATTCACCATTTTTGGAGTGTGTATATATATAATATATATTATATATATATATATATATATATATATATATATATATATACTACTTTTTTCAACTTATATAGCTATGGTTTTACTCAAATTTTGAGCAAGAGCACTCATTGGATGTATAATTTAATTCCTCATCCAATGACTACCTATGTTTCATACTTTCGATGGACTCTGTTACATGAAAAATCAGAAATACATGAAAAACATGATTCCAATCACATTTTTTCATGTATTTCTCATTTTTCATGTAGCAGGTCCATCGAAAGTATGCAACATGGGTACTCTTTGGATGTGGAATTAAATTATGCATCCAATGAGTGCTCTCACTTGAAATTTAAGTAAAATTGTAGCGAGATAAGTTGAAAATACGAGTTGAATAAATAGTTTTTTTCTTTTTTCCCTCTAAAATTTTATGATGTAATCTAATCTTATTTTATTTTCACTATTATTTAATAATTTTCCTTAGGAGGACTATTTTAGACCTCAAAATTTCTCTAATGAACCCGAACCATAGCCATCTTCTAGAGTCTACAACCAGAGTGAGCCATAGGTGAATTTATATTTGTAGCGAAAGATAGAGTCATGCTCCATGAGCATGTTTTGGTTGATGGTCTTCCATAAACCACCAGTTGTAGAAGAATTTAGCTTTTGCAACCCACTTCATGGGTTTGTAGTTATCTTTAAACCATCATTAGGGAGCACTTCCACTTCGTAGAAGACTCCAACTTCTAGCTAAATTCAAAATTGTTCCAGGAACTTCTATTAGCTTAGTTCCAGAGTTGATGGTCAGCCTTAAACCACCATTGATAGAGACCTTGAGTTCTTCTACCTCATTTATGTTGTTTTGTTACTTAAACCACCATTTCAGAGAGAACATCCAATCATTTTCTACCATGCATTTTTGTATTTCAACTCCCTTCTTGGACTCAAATATGCTCCTACGAATTAAGGGCGGAATTTTAGACACTTAATATGTTAGGGTTGTTGTGGATGAATGTGAACTGTCATAGAGAAATCTAAGAGGCCTATTAGAATATGAAACCAAGAGTGAGGATAAATGTATTTATGTGTACATATTGTGAATAATATTAAATCACACACATTATCTAATTTTTTCTTATTACTTTTGTGTGTGTTTAACACTTGCAATAGAAAAAAATTACAATATAAAAAAGAATCATTTAAAGAGTATTATTACTAAACATGTTTTTCTATAATATGTCCAAAAAATTACCATTCTTTTGCTATATTTACTTTTATGTCAATTTAAGAAAAAAAAGTATTGTGTTTTTAGTTTTTAGGAAGATTATGAAAATTCCAATGGACAAACAAGGGATAGCCCAATACATGTTGGTGGGGATATTAAAACAATTGTACAAGGGGACGGTAAAAGAAATGAACACAATTGGATCACAAGAGGAGGCATCCTAACAACAATGTGCATCAAAGGTATGCAATTGTTCATTTGTTATTTTATCTACATCAAATTCAATTATTTCATGAAATACTAATTTTTAATTGTTTTTTATAGAAAATAAAATAAAATGGAACCCATTCATCACATAAGACAAGATGACGTGGAAGAAAATGGTTGATTGCAAAGTTTGGGAGTATTTACATTTTCCGCCTTACTTAATATTTTATATTTGTTATGATCTTTAATTTTCCATGGATATCTTATATTAGGTGATAACATACAAACAAGAGCTAACTTAAGATTGATCAACATTGGGTTACGTATGGATTTTGACTATATGTTGAAGTATCAATGGTTGCTTGAACAATTTATAAGTAGATATTGGTTCAACTTCACTTGTTTTATAATAAATGGAACAACAAAAACCATTTATTTTAATCATATGAACTATGCTTTAGCATGGCATATTAAACATTCAAGAAACAAAGTATGGAGTGGAGCCAAATGAAGAGTTTGAGAAACATCATGCATCATGGTTTTGAAAGCATATGTATTGTTTATGAATCACTCATTGCTATGGTACACATTTTTATCTATGCAATCATGTAAATTCTATTATAAAAATGTAGGTATATTTATTACACTTATTTCTACGTTTGTAGATGGAGCATGAAGAGGTGAAACGTCAAAAGTAAGGTGATCAAGAAAACATTACGTTAAATAGTTAAATTGCAATATCACCTACAGTTAATAAATGATGCATGCACATAGTGAGCGATGACAATATTTGAAGTGATGAATGACAATCAATATACTTGAATGTGACTACAAGTTGTATGTTGCATAACATTTCTCAGTGAAAATCAAAGATTTTATTTAATGTACTCAACATATTGTCCTAATTGCAATGAGGACATCCTACCAATTAGTGTAACAATATATTCACATTTTGTTCAATATATTCAACATATTGCCAAAACTGAATACCAAGAGGTTACCAATAACTGTAACAATTATATCTTGGATGCATTTTGATTATGACAATAGGTTTCCTATTCATATATAATAAGATGTTTTTTTATTTATTCCATTGTTCAATGTTGTAAAATGGTGCATTACGAATTAAATTATATATGGGTGATTCACATTGTTACAAATAACAAAGGGTGTAATCCCTTGGATAACACAATAATGCAATCATTATATCAAAATTCAATAACCAAAATATATAAAAAAATATTATTATTACAAAATATATTAAATTTTGAGATAATTAATTCAAATATTGTAAAATAAATAATTAATTAAAATATATACATATTAGTGCATTGTATTCTTTTGAACCCCACTAAATGGTCTGTGTAACAAAATTGACATTAGTGCATTTTTATTATTCATATACACTGGTGCTTATTAATTATAATATTGAAGGAGTGTGAAAAGTTTTGAGAAAGGATCGTTATCATAAAGGACAACACATGATTAAATTTATTGTTTCAAAATATTACAGTGCAAATAATTAAAATACACACCAATGATTTATATATTGCTTGCTCAAGTGCAATATATATATATATATAATATATATATATATATATATATATATATATATAATATATATATATATATATCCACTTATAACAAAGAATGGCACCAACACCTCACCACAAATGATCAATATTTCACATCCCTCAAATGCACATGTCAATTATAGGAACAAATGCACCATATTTATAAGAGAATCGGTGCCCCATGTAACGAAATTTAGCACTATTGTGTATAATAGTTGTATTAGCAACATTTCTTTGTAGGTTTATGTTTGCCTTAGTGCATTGTACATAGACATGCACCAGTACATGTTGTTGTTATGAGCATCCAAAAAACATTTTTGCTAAAACCTCCACCCACCCAATTTTATTTATTTATAGGGAACATCAATAAAACCTCCATTAGGAATAGTGAATATCTTAGTGGAGGTTTATTTGCAAAAATCTTCTCAATCCTGTAACACTAAAATCCTTCATAAAGAGCTTCATGCAAGGGGTTTTCCTTATATTCTAGGTTCAAAACCATCCTCGAATCCCTCCTCCCAAAGCTTCTAAGTTGAAATGCGATATGGGGATTCATGTGAACTTTAATGGCGAAATGATGCATATCATCCACCATTAGGGATGCAACATATAAAGCATTCCCCATTTTATATGAATTCGCTTAAGTCTAGAGAGCTAGCTAATTCAACCCATGAATCTACTTTTGGATTGTGTTCACACTTCACATGTTAGAAGGAAACTAATTAGAAATCATTTTCCTTCCCCCTCACTCGAGATAACACCATGGCTAATTTGGTATTCACCATAACTGATCTTCCAATCATTTTCCTTCCCCCTCACTCGAGATAACACCATGGCTAATCTGGTATTTCATTAATTTTAGCATCAAATAATATGACCCTTCTTATGGTGCATCAATTTAACTTTCAAATTCTTCAATTCCCTCTTTAGGTGCATTGATTTCAATAGTGTTATTATGTTCCTTACCCTATATTGATTTCATAATATAGTTATGAAGTTTCCCTCCAATGCATTGATTTTTGTAATGAGTAATAATGTCCCCTTTTTTATGTTGCATTGAATTCAATATTTTCTTTTTTGTTATATGGTATACATTTGAACTAAAATGTTGAAAAAAGCCTAATCATGTTTCCTTATAATGCTAAAATTAAAGAGCATAGAGGAGTAGTGTGAGAAAAAGTTAAGATACATAGAGAGGATGAACACGTTCAAGAATGAAATATCAAAAAGATATTTATAGATGAGATGAGTTTGATAGGAAAAAACACCGGTAACACAAATTAATGCTCGACTTCGTCATTCAAGAAAGAGACCACAAAACCCATTACCAAGTCTAATCACTCCTTATATATTCTAGTAGAAAACAAATTAATGCTCGATTTCGAGTGGAAAATGTTTCCTAACACTCATTACCAAGTCTAATCACTCCTTATATATTCTAACTTTCCCTTACAAACAAGAAAGAGACCACAAAACCCGTTAGCAAGCAATCAAAAGGCAAGGAGAATTTAGAGAGTTTTCTAAGTTCATCACTTCTCTTGTTTTAGCCGGATGACAACATTATCAGTCACTTCGGCTATTTGTACAAATCCTTAAAATGACTACCTTTCGTCCTCATAGAAATGGTTATATGCATGGTTAAGCCCAATGATTTTAGAAAAAGAATAACTCAATATCTTCACTTATATCTAAAGAATTACTAGTAACATGGTTGAATAATGTGCCAAGAATTTAGATTGAGAATTTTTTAATTGAGAATATATTTTGAATATGATCTTTTTGATTCACATTAATTTAGATTTATTTTAATTTTAATTTTATTAACCATGATGAAGAATTAAATAGTTCAAAATGAAAATTTTTTTTTATTGTTATTTACATGAAAAAGTTTATAGAAAGTTGAGATTTATTGTAGTTATGTCTTTTTTGTCTTTCAATTTAATTAAAAAAATGGTGTGTCTTTAGTTAGTTTGCAATTTTATTGCTTCTTGTTATTTTGCTATGTTTTTCTTATTACATATTCTTTAAATATATATATATGTGTAACTTATATATAACTTTTTTTATAATTAATAATAATAATAATATAAAATAAAAATTACAATTTAGTTTATATATATATATATATATATATATATATATATATATTAAAATTTTGATTATATGAGATGTATCATAAAATAGGTTTCTTGATGTCTATTATAAACTGATATTTATTAATGTTTAAATTAAAGGGTTGGTAAATGTTGATAGGCATCAATCAATAATTAGAATCAAAACACTTACTTAGCAAGTGTTGTAGGGGAGAGTAGTCCCTGCCACTTAAGTGGATGTTATGTTTTTAGAAATATTGAAAATTGATATATGAAGTGGAAAAGTTAATTGCCTACTAAGAGAGATAAGGACTTGCATAAATGTTTGGTGGGTAGTAACAACTACTAAGTTTTCACATTTACACATTTACTTCTACATCTTAAAGCAATGAAGTAAACATAAACGATAACTCTTGGTATGTATCTTGTTCTTATTCATTTTTTATGCAAAGACTTTCTTAAATTATGATGGCATTTAATTGATAGTAAATAGGTTACTTACTTGAGTATGAACTATTTTCAAGGATTTTAATTTTAGGTGGTTTTGATATGAAACTTAACTATGAAAAGTCATTGCACAAATATTTAAAAATTATCGCAAGAGAAGGATGATATCAGTCAGGGACGACCATGAGGTCCTGCACATAAGAAGGTAAATATAAATATGAGAAAGTATAATATGGTTAACCCAGACTTAAGAGGAGGAAGGTGTTAGACTCTATCCTGTTATTCCTCTGTCACAGTCAAATTCTAGTTAAAGTTCATTTCTCGTCACTGGCAGCCATTAAATGCCAGTTTGATCAAAAGAGTTATTTTAATTCTTGAGTCTAGGGTTTTGTCTTCAGAAGTGTCTCAATAACATGTGCAAAGCCAGAGGAAGGTTTAGGAAGTTATTATTTCAGGAGTCTCATCATCATTAATGATCAAAAGGATGATTCTTCTCCAAAACCCTATTTTGGAGAAGAAATTGGTAAATTAGTTGTTTGTAATAACCATGTAATTTTCTGTCTTGGAGATTTAAAATGCAGGCTCTATGTCATGCTAAATATCCCTGCAAACAGACAAAGAAAAAGCCATCATTCAAGTTAGCAAAACAAAAAGGAAATTGGAAAGTCTTCTATCTGAAATAGAGAGGGTTGTCTACTTACTTAAAATTGCAGACCCAAACTGGAGATGTTTATCTAAAATAAGAGACACAGTTGCCATATTACAAAAAGTATGATTTTGAAAAAACAAATTCTGAACATAAAATATCTTCGTCAAACAGCAGTGGTTGATGTTAAGGTACTTGAAACATGATAAGAATACTATTGTGGGTATTAGAGACTTCAGCTGTAATGAAGCAACAATGGCTTGGGGTTGTGCACAATCCAGAAGGCATATATGATTTTATTCCCCTATGTGATTTTACTTTGGAGCATCCAACCATTTCTCGGTATCATGCAGTTCACAGTACTAAGGAAATGATGATGTATTCATTCATGATCTTGGAAGCACTCATGGCGCTGTTGTTAACAAGATTCAGGTTACACCAAATATTTACAAACAATTGCATGTAGGAGATATCATTTTCTTTGGCACTTCCTCATGTCTATATGTTTTGCAAGGTCCTACGGAATTGATGCCACCGGAAAGATCAACAGGTGTGAAGCAGAGGTCAAAGGCGCATTACAAGGGCGAAATCGTGGTTTTAAAAACTGTGGAGCAGCGCTGGAAATGTGCGCTACACGTTGGAGGTGTGCGCTACGCACTGAGGTGGGCGCTACGCATTGGGCCTCATCAGCCAGTGTTAAAATACACAGGCGCTACGCACTGAGGTGTGCACTACGCATTGGGTTTGGGCGCTACGCACTCAGTCTCAGCACCTAGAAATTTTTGTCTTGCGCCCAGTTTCTTATCATATCGGCTCCATCGACTTTCAAGGCTACTCATTACTAGGAATTAACAGAGAAACAACCTTTGGACATTCTTGGCTGCCACAAACGCCAACCATGAGGAAACCCTGTTAGGGGTGAACGCCCAAGGTTGAAAATCCACAACAAGATGAAACGTTTCTACGTTGTCTGGTGTATACAACCTTAGAATGTTCGTGATTGCCTCTTCTATCACCAGTTGAGGATAGGAACCACGGACGTCTAGTAACAGTGACGGGCTGAAACGCAGTTCGGACATGCGGGTGTACATGTTCCTGTGTGTGTGTGCCCATCTCCTTGAGAGGATCGAGGATCTGATGGCATCTCCGATTGGGATTTTCAAAAGAATGAGGCCAAGGAAATCATCGTGAAGTGCTGACAGTCTGTTTGGCAATGTCTCTCTCATCATTTTTATCCTGTGTGTCGAGTTTCCAAATGATGTATTTCATTCCAAGAATAGATGCGCTTGAAGTTTCAAGATTCGTCACATTTCTTGTCAGCCTTCTTTAATGGCACCCACAACAGGGTTCCATTTTCGAATCACGTCCTGATTTATTCACTTGATACCGGTAATGAAGGTATAGTGGGATTTGAAAGGACACTCCCACCATCTGCACGCATCAGTCGGTGAAGCCTGAAACAAAGACCAACAGACAATCTTTAAATTGCACGTCGATACCTTCCGTCGTAAATATATCTTTACTTTCCAAATCAATAAAAGCAATGCAAGAACAAGATTGGTGTCAAATTCATTTTCATGCCAAAACTGAAAGTTCTTCACTTCCATGCGTGCAAATATTAGTAGGCTGCCAAGATTTTCTTCGCCTTAGTCAAATGGGTCATATATTTGGGGGAAACCAAATTATTTTAAATCATATCTATATTCTGACCAGGACTCTTTGCAACGTGTAATCATTTATGGTAACATGGATGAAAGCGCCCCAAAGTTACAGAGGATGTTAATTATAAAAATTTGGTTGTTTTCAAATGGTAAAGGTAAAAGTAAAGACCCAAATTAAATGCAGAATATCAACCATAAGCAGAGAAATAGGGTCGATTTGCCTATTTTGATCTCAGTTGCATTTTAGATGGTTTACGTTCCGGTTTTCCGCCCTTTCATTGGTCATCAACAAACAAATACAATGCTATTCCTTTTAGAGCAGAATTTTCCTATTTTCATAACAATGCCCTATTTTCATCGATTAGTTATCTCCTTTCTGAGTTTTTTTATTTAAGGTATGAAAACTCATTTTGTAAAGGGAGAGAGAGTTCTGAGAGCTAGTGGAGGAAAAAGGACAGAGCTTTATTGTACAGTTTTTGACAGGGATTTAATGGCAAAATACAGCTATGACTCCTGAGATTCCTATGGTATGACATTTGACATATGTTTCTTTTACTGTTTCATATGTAATCTCATAATGTTTTCCTTTCATTTCCTAATCATTTCTAACTGAATTCTTTTAGGTGAGAAAGGCAGAATCCAATTCATTTGCTCTGTCTTGAGGAAGTTTTCATATTTAATGTTTTCTTCTGTTTGACAAGGATCCATCTTCTATGCCCTTGTCAACCTCTCAAACAGTTCACCCACTCCACATTATTTCAAAAGTGATGTTAAATTTCTTGCCTATCTTGCCTAAGGAGATAATTTGTGTTTTTAATTATATTTCCCTGTTCAAGTTGTTCTTTGCCCCATGCAGCCCAAAAAACCCAATCGTTTATCAAAATCAACCCTTTCTATCAATTTACTGACCTAAAATCAGTATTCCTTATTGGTCATCTCAGCCCCTTTGAAGACTTTTCTGCCGAGATAGACTCGGAGAGAGCCCTCTCCTGTCCTCGTAGGGCTAGCTACGAGGCTGAGCTTGGTTTGATGTTGCCTTGAACCTCGCCTTCCTCAACCTAATGTAGATTTGAGTGCTAACATAGTGGCGACCATACTGGGGAAGATGGTTTGCTGTTGATGTGACATTCAACTTGTTGATTGTCTTGTCCCAATACATGAAATCAAGTTGCAGATCTGATGTTGATGGTGGACAGCAATCAGACACATATGAAGGCTGAAACATTCACCTGGTGACTCCAAATCGATCCAGACATTCCCGTGTTCGATGATCCATCTATGCAATGATAGGGTATGTGGCAAACCCTGCACTTTGTGAAGCTGTAAAAGAAGTTAGAGATTGGTTAGTGAATATTGAAATTAATGAAAAAAATTTCAGTGCCTTGCTTCAATGTTTGAAATCTCCGAAGTTTCATTTTGAAACTAAAACTGGTGTCTATGAGTTAATTGTTGAAAAACTTGAGAAGGAGATTCAGTATTTGAATGAGTAGATCCAGCCATATGATTTCCGAGACCCTAAAAAGTTCTTGGAAACTCTTTCTCCTTCGAAACAAGAAATAATAGAGTTTCCTACAGATGTTTGCATTGACAGTGTGCAGCTAGAGGTATGTATTGCGGAGTTGGGGCAGCAAACAGAGTCTGGCTTTTGCGATCCTATTGCAACATACATGAAAATGTTTTTCATCTTGATTGATAGATCAGGCTGTCTTTTACGTGACCAGGCTCATTATGTACATGAAGGGCTACCAGCAATTACATCTGTGTCCTGGTGGAAGCATTCTCAAGCGGCATCCTCCTTAGATTTACTTGAATGGTTAATTTGGCATTACTGTATTACCTGATCTATTGTTTTTGCAGCCAAGTACGGTAGATTTTGTAAATAAATAAGCTGCTAAAAGGCAATATTTCATTCTAGTTTCATTACAGTTTAGTTTGAAGTTTGTCGAGTCAATTTTTCAATCATTTTAGTCAAGTTTCAGTCCATAAATAAGTCGGTAATGTCGTGTGTCTGTTGAAATAATGACCCCATAGCCCAATGGATGAAGGAATTGTCTGCTCTCCCAAAGTTCTGTGATTCTTGGCACCTCCAAAAAGCCACAGCCGCCATCCCCATTGGAGCCAATGTTAGACTCTATCCTGTTATTCCTCTGTCAGATTCAAATTCTAGTTAAAGTTCATTTCTCGTCACTGGCAGTCATTAAATGCCAGTTTGATCAAAAGAGTTATTTTAATTCTTGAGTCTAGGGTTTTGTCTTCAGAAGTGTCTCAATAACATGTGCAAAGCCGGAGGAAGGTTTAGGAAGTTATTATTTCAGGAGTCTCATCATCATTAATGATCAAAAGGATGATTCTTCTCCGAAACCCTGTTTTGGAGAAGAAATTGGCAAATTAGTTGTTTGTAATAACCATGTAATTTTCTGTCTTGGAGGTTTCAAATGCAGGCTCTATGTCATGCTAAATATCCCTGCAAACAGACAAAGAAAAAGCCATCATTCAAGTCAGCAAAACAAAAAGGAAATTGGAAAGTCTTCTATCTGAAATAGAGAGGGTTGTCTACTTACTTAAAATTGCAGACCCAAATTGGAGATGTTTCTCTAAAATAAGAGGCACAGTTGCCATATCACAAAAAGTATGATGTTGAAAAAACGAATTCTGAACATAAAATATCTTTGTCAAACAGCAGTGGCTGATGTTAAGGTACTTGAAACATGATAAGAATACTACTGTGGGTATTAGAGACTTCAGTTGTAATGAAGCCACGATGGCTTGGGGCTGTGCAAAATCCAGAAGGCATATATGATTTTATTCCCCTATGTGATTTTACTTTGGAGCATCCAACCATTTCTTGGTATCATGCAGTTCACAGTACTAAGGAATGATGATGTATTCATTCATGATCTTGGAAGCACTCATGGCGCTGTTGTTAACAAGATTCAGGTTACACCAAATATTTACAAACAATTGCATGTAGGAGATATCATTTGCTTTGGCACTTCCTCATGTCTATATGTTTTTCAAGGTCCTACGGAATTGATGCCACCGGAAATATCAGCAGGTGTGAAGCAGAGGTCAAAGGTGCATTACAAGGGCGAAATTGTGGTTTTCAAAACTATGGAGCAACGTTGGAAATGTGCGCTACGCGTTGGAGGTGGGCGCTACGCACTGAGGTGGGCGCTACGCATTGGGCCTCATCGACCAGTGTTAAAATACACAGGCACTACGCACTGAGGTGTGCGCTATGCATTGGGTTCAGGTGCTACACACTTAGTCTCAGCACCTAGAAATTTTTGTCTTGCGCCCAGTTTCTTATCAAATCAGCTCCATCAACTTTCAAGGCTACTCATTACTAGGAATTGACAGAGAAACAACCTTTGGACATTCTTGGCTGCCACAAATGCCAACCATGAGGAAACCCTGTAAGGGGTGAACGCCCAAGGTTGAAAATCCACAACAAGATGAAACGTTTCTATGTTGTCTGGGGTATACAACCTCAGAATGTTCGTGATTGCTTCTTCTATAACCGGTTGAGGATAGGAACCACGGACGCCCAGTAACAGTGACGGGCTGAAACGCAGTTCGGACATGCGGGTGTACATGTTCCTATGTGCGTGTGCCCATCTCCTTGAGAGAATCGAGGATCTGATGGCATCTGCGATTGGAATTTTCGAAAGAATGAGGCCAAGAAAATCGTCGTGAAGTGCTGCAGTCTGTCTGGCAATGTCTCTCTCATCATTTTTATCCTGTGTGTCGAGTTTTCAAATGATGTATTTCATTCCAAGAATAGATGCGCTTGAAGTTTCAAGATTCGTCACATTTCTGGTCAGCCTTCTTTAATGGCACCCACAACAGGGTTCCATTTCAAATCACGTCCTGATTTATTCACTTGATACCGGTAATGAAGGTATAGTGGGATTTGAAAGGACACTCCCACCATCCGCACGCATCAGCCGGTGAAGCTTGAAACAAAGACCAACAGACAATCTTTAAATTGCACGCTGATACCTTCCGTCGTAAATATATCTTTACTTTCCAAATCAATAAAAGCAATGCAAGAACAAGATTGGTGTCAAATTCATTTTCGCGCCAAAACTGAAAGTTCTTCACTTCCATGCTTGCAAATATTAGTAGGCTGCCAATATTTTCTTCGCCTTAGTCAAATGGGTCATATATTTGGGGGAAACCAAATTATTTTAAATCATATCTATATTCTGACCAGGACTCTTTGCAATGTGTAATCATTTATGGTAACATGGATGAAAGCACCCCAAAGTTACAAAGGATGTTAATTATAAAAATTTGGTTGTTTTCAAATGGTAAAGGTAAAAGTAAAGACCCAAGTTAAACACAGAATATCAACCATAAGCAAAGAAATAGGGTCGATTTTCCTATTTTGATCTCAGTTGCATTTTAGACAGTTTACGTTCCGGTTTTTGCCCATTCATTGGTCATCAGAGGTTGGAAAATAGTAAATGTAACGTGGCAATCAAAGTCAGAAGCCAAATTGAAGTGCAGATAACTATCCCAGCAGAGCCATCACATTTATCAGCCTACTTTTGGTTTTCAGTTGTGATTCAGAAAGGTCTTCAGCTACGGTTTTCCGCCCTTTCATTGGTCATCAACAAACAAATACAACGTTATTCCTTTTAGAGCAGAATTTTCCTATTTTAATAACAATGCCCTATTTTCATCGATTAGTTATCTCCTTTCTGAGTTTTTTTATTTAAGGTATGAAAACTCATTTTGTAAAGGGAGAGAGAGTTCTGAGAGCTGGTGGAGGAAAAAGGACAGAGCTTTATTGTACAGTTTTTGACAGGGATTTAATGGAAAAATACAACTCTGACTCCTGAGATTCCTGTGGTATGACATTTAACATATGTTTCTTCTACTGTTTCATATGTAATCTCGTAATGTTTTCCTTTCATTTCCTAATCGTTTCTAACTGAATTCTTTTAAGTGAGAAAGGCAGAATCCAATTCATTTGCTCTGTCTTGAGGAAGTTTTCATATTTAATGTTTTCTTTTGTTTGACAAGGATCCATCTTCTATGCCCTTGTCAACCTCTCAAACAGTTCACCCAATCCACATTATTTCAAAAGTGATGTTAAATTTCTTGCCTATCTTGCTTGAGGAGATAATTTGTGTTTTTAATTATATTTCCTTGTTCAAGCTGTTCTTTGCCCCATGCAGCCTAGAAAACCCAATCGTTTATCAAAAACAACCCTTTCTATCAATTTACTAGCCTAAAATCAGTATTCCTTATTGGTCATCTCAGCCCCTTTGAAGACTTTTCTGCCGAGATAGACCCGGAGAGAGCCCTCTCCTGTCCTCGTAGGGCTAGCTATGAGGCTGAGCTTGGTTTGATGTTGCCTTGAACCTCGCCTTCCACAACCTAAGGCAGATTTGAGCGCTAACAGAAGGCATGATCCCAGTCTTAGGAGGAGCAAAGCAAGATCATTCTGATCTATAGATCCAACAATCTCCACATTGCAATTAGACAGAAGATGTGACCAAGCAAAGCAAGATCATTCTGATCAATAGATCCAACATTCTCCATATTGCAATTAGACAGAAGATGTGAACCACTGTCAACCATATTGTTTCCCATGATTGGATAAGAAGGTCGTGAAACAAAAGTTAATGCCATTGTGGGCACTAAAATAGGAAAAAATATATTTAGGGTAAAATTCTTCCCTTGCTCTATTGTAGCTTTTTCAAAATGTCCATACATAAATGAATAGTAGTAGTAGTTTTTACTATTTTTTATTTTATTTTTATTTTTTTAAGGAATATTTTTGTATATCATGCTTTTTAAACTGGATAGTTATTTCAGTAATATGTGTGTGTGTGTGTCTCCCTTAGATTGAATTCATGGCTAGGCAACTTGAGCTTTCTTTAAAAATAAATTGCTTTCATGTTCTAGTATTATTCACCTTTGTAGTTCTCTATGTTAAAAGAAAAATTTGTTTCAACTAGGGCTTTCAATTTTGGTCTTGTATTATTTTGTAAAAAGCATATTGCATTGGGTTTAAACCAACTCTGATACAAGTGAAGTGTAATAACCATGTATATAAAAAAACAATATATATGAAAAAACTCAATAGCCATACTCAACATTGTGTATGGAAAAAAATTTAGTATTATTCACCTTTGTACTTCTCTATTTTAAAATAAAAATATGTTTCAACTAGGGCTTTCAATTTGGTCTTGTATTATTTTGTAAAACAAAAATGCATTGGGTTTGAACCAACTCTGAGACAGGTGAAGTGTAATAACTTTGTATATGAAAAAAATCAGTAGCCATACTCATTGGTGTGTATGAAAAAAACTTAGTAATCATACTCATCTCTATTCAACTTTGCACCTTGTAAATAGAAAGATTAAAAAAGATTCAATTCGGACTAGGTAAACATAAGGATTCAAACAGATTGTAATCATACTCTAATAATATTTACTCTTGTAAAATCTCAAGTATCTATAGCATCAATTAATTTGGAATGAAATATATTGAGATGGAGAACATTCATGTAAATAACCATGGCATCAAATCATTTGGAACATAATATTTAATAGATGTGTTCAATGTTGGTTTAAAAAGTTAAGAAAATTATTTTTAAATCTATCAAAGATGTCACAAATGTAGAAGACGAAAAAGTGTGGGTACCAATTCACCCGAGACAACACTACTCTTTGCATACACATTACAGTCTGAGAAAATGAAAAGTGATTTCCTTCTAATAAAAGTTATCTTCATATTTTCCATAGGAGTACGTTATGATATATGCATACACGGAAATACCAAACTCTAAGTTCCTCTATCTTCTACCAGACTAGCTAAAAACATCTATTGAACAACCTACGTGACTATCAAAATTCTTTTGTAGAACATGATAGAATTACAAGATCTATAGTTGTTGCAATATTCTAAATCTCTTGAAGTTGCAAACACCATAAGACTACAATTCACAGAGTACCCAAATGCTTATGGAAAACAAAATTGTGATAAAATGTGGCTCTAATAGATTATAGAACCAAAATAATCTTAAACCATATATGAAGGAATATAAACATATAGAGAAAGATTGACAAATTAAAACAACTTAAGAAATACTATAAAGCACTCTTTACATATATTTTGTATATATATATTTCACAATGAATGAAAGAACCCAAGATGTTTACAAGATTTTTTTAGAAGAAACTCAAAAACCCATAATGGCATAGTCGTATCAATACTTACTATGAATGAATAATCTAATGTTTTGCAATGGTAATAGCATTAACTGCAATTTAACACTTGGAAATAGAAGGACAAAAGCAAAACCAAAATCTGTCATCCAAATGGATAGGGAAACCGTTTAAATTTTAAAATTTTAAGGCGAGGGTTGTTCACCATGTAGTATACATGTTGAATTTATTTACTTTGGGGAAGCTTCTTTTGTTTGCCATGTTGTTTTAAACATATGAACAAAATATTATTATTTTTATATCCTTAAAAACTTTATAAAATAAATAAATAAAATTATGTTGCCTTCATCATTTAATTGCATACTAAGGGATAAGGACATGGATAAAAAAAATTATGGGTAGTGACCACTACTAAGTTTGTACATTTACACCTTTACTTCTAAATGTTAAAGCATTCAAGAAAACATAAATAATGGTTGGTAGTCTCCTATAGGTATATTTATTTACATCTTGTTCCTATTCAATTTTTATACAAAGATTTGCTTAAATTATGGTTGGCAGTAACTGATAGTAAATAGGTTATTTACAACTATTTTCAAAGATTTTAATTTTAGGTTGCTTCACAATGAAAAATCATTGCATGGCATAAATATTGCAACTACAACAAAAAATTATGGTAAAAAAGTTAGTTGTTAAAATAAATAAATAAATCATAGAACTAATTAAGTTATAACCTTATTATTATTATTATTATTATTATTTATAAAAAAATTATATACAAGTTAAACATATATACATTTGAAAAAACATGGAACAAGATTCTTATTCATGGAGATTTACCCCAACTTTATCATGGAGATTCTTAATCTGTAAATAAACTTTGTTATAATACCATGGGTCAATACTAAAAAACCATTCACTCCCTATATATCCCCTAATATATTATGTCATTTTTCCCTCAATATATACCCCGAATATGAACCCATGTCCGAGTGAAGCCCCGTGTCAATAGCACATGCGCAAAAAACCATAACTCATTTCATGTGAAATTTTTTTAACTAATCAATTTAATTAAAAAATAAAAAAGACATAACTACTTTGGAGATAATCACCACCTTTAATTTGTGTAAATCACTAAAAATATTTTAAAATATTTCATATAGATTAAATTCTTACCATCAAAAAGTGGTGGGAGATAGATTTATTTGGTTGGATTAATGTTTATTAGGATGGCTATTTTTCAGGACAATTATTGCAACTAGATACGAACAAAGTCATAATAGAAAACTTAAGTTTGGGGATACACACCGGAGTCCGAGCTGCAGCCACGCGAGACCTAGGCGATCACAGCGCAGGAGACTGAGCTTCGGCCCCTTCCATGGCCCCTCCGGAAGCTCCACCAAAGGGGATCGATCCTCACCAAGCTTTTTCAACACTGATTAAATCGTTGCCCCCACAGTGCCCCCAACCAACAGTCTCAAAATTTATCAAAAAGTTGGATGTTCTTCAGGAGGTCAGCCTACTCCCAGTTCTCCCATGCATGGCTACCCTGTCCCTGGCAGAAAGAGGACTTAAAGGTCAATTCACAGGCCTCTGACCATCTCCAAAAATTGTTCAAAGATGGGTTGAAAGGAACTGGTCTGACAAAATACAAGGGAAAATCTCCATCAGATTCTGCGGGAAAGGGTACTTCACCTTCCACTTTGAAACTAAAGAATATAAGGATTTAATCTTCAGAAATGGGCCCTATTTCATGGACTCAAGGGGCCTGTATCTCAACAAATGGACCCCATATTTCGATCCATTGTTGGATGTTCCTAGTGTTGTCCTGTTCTAGGTCCAGCTCCCTCACCTCCCTCTTCATTACTGGGGAGATGAATCGGTTCAAGCTATTTGGAATGCAGTTGGAAAATATATTGATCGCAGTGAACCAAAAGAAAATATGCAAGCATGTGCACAGATCTGCGTTGAAGTGGACCTCGACAAAGGCCTCCCAGAAGCCATCAAGCTTAAAGTGGACGACTGGAGCCACATACAGCAACTGGATTATGAGCAGATCCCCTTTAAGTGTAAGGTATGTCATGAATATGGCCACTTTTCCAATAGATGCACTAAGCTTATTGATGTAGAAAATGGATCACAAGAAGAACAATGGGAAATGGTTAAAAAAAAAAGAAAACAGTCTCTTTAGTAAAAGCTCCCCTTGATTCAGGCCCTTCGACCTCTTCTGTAGCCCATCTCACCCCTTCCTCCGCTGCTCCCTCTAAGCCGCCTCCCCTCTCCCGACCCCAGACCCTTCCCTCATCCAACCCCGCTGATCCCCAGGAGCCCCCTCTCCCTAAAAGCCAATGCCATGACACTATCGAATCCTCATTGCCTCTTATTATTTCCTCTCAGCCTCTCCTTGATCCTTCCCTCAATAGAATTACCAGAAGCTCATCTAAAGATCACGAGGGTTCTAGTGAACCCTCCAAGAAACCTGGCCCGGGCAGGAAATCTGCCAAGCAGCATAGGGATGAGAATGCACAAAAGGACATAGCAATGGGAATGTAGGCACCCATAGAAACTTATATCTTGGGACAACATGACAAAGAAGCAATCAACAAGCACCAAGGGGGGCAAGCACCTCCCCACACACCGCATATCCAATGATGAAAATATTATCTTGGAACATCAAGGGACTTGGGCACCCCTCTAAGGTAGCAGCCCTAAGGGATCTTATCATTTCTAAGAAGCTAGGAATTATTATGTTATAAGAAACAAAACAAAACCACAAGGAAATGAGTAAAGTAATTGAGCAGCAGAGACAGTATAGAGGAAGCATTAGTGAGGCAAGAGGAGCCTCAAGAGGAATAGTAACAATTTGGAATCAAGATATCTGGAATTGTATTTCGAAAGCAATAAATCAACACTGGATCAAAACAACTTTGGAAAATAAAGCAGATCAGCAAGCCATTATCATCTACAACATCTATGTGTTGAACCACAGCAGAGATAATGATATTTGTTGGCATGATCTAAAAGACAGTTTGGATGTAGAAGAGAACACTAACATTATTCTAGGAGGTGACTTTAATTTAATCCTCCACGCCAATGAGAAAAGGCGAGGTAGTTTTACACCTAATCCATATAGAATACAGTTGGAAAATATCATGCAAGAGCATGATCTTATGGATGTCCCTCCAAAAAACCATAGATACACTTGGAACAACCACAGGATGGGTGTTGGTAACATCATGGAGCGGTTAGACAAAATTCTCATCAATATTACACTTCTCTCTACTTTCTCCATCAGATATGCTAACATCCTATCGTGCTCTGCCTCCAACCACTTCCTAATAACTCTAACGTTGGAAAATCATAGGCCCCTTGGGCCCATCCCATTCAGATACAGTTCTCTCTAGAATGATATACCAGCAGTTGTAGGAATTGTTTACAGCTCTTGGATCCAACACATGGAAGGCTCTCCCAGTTTCATTTGGGAAACAAAACTACGGAAAACAAAACAAGCCATAAAAGAATGGGCTAAAACAAAGTATCAAGAACCAGAGAAGGAAAAAAAAGAAATTAAGAACAATTTGGAGAGTATTTAAAGAGCAATAGAGGAAAATGGCCTTTCCCAAGAGAACAAACAGCAGGAGAATGAACTCTACTTACAGCTATACTGAGTTAACAGAGAAGAGGAAACAAAATGGAGGCTCAAGTCAAGACAATTATGGTTACAAGGGGGTGACAAGAACTCAGCCTTTTTTCACAAGCAAACGACAGCCAGAAAGATAAGGAATAATGTAAGCTCCATCCTAGATGCTGAAGGTGATAGACAAAGCACTTAGGAAGCCATTCAAAGAGCTTCTACAGATCACTATTGGGACCTGCTAACTGAAACAAAGGCAACAGAGGATTATACAAATTTATTATAGCATCTCCCAACAGGGATAAGCAGGGAAATGAATGAAATTTTAAGCAAGGAGATAGATGAGGAGGAAATCAAGAGATCTATCTAGACTCTTCAACCTGATAAAGCCCCAGGACCGGATGGCTTTCCCATTTTCTTTTATCGAGCATTCTGAGGAATTATTAAAAATGACTTGACAAAAATGCTCAATTGGATCCAACGAAAAGGCAAAATAGGAGGATATACCAATGCCACTCATCTAGCACTCATCCCCAAAGAAAACAGGCCATCTTCCTTTGCTCGTTTCAGGACCATATCACTCTGTAACTCCTATAAAATCTTGACAAAAATCATTGCTACTCGCCTAAAGCCTTTGCTCCCTTCCCTCATTTCCGAAAATCAAGGGGGATTCTTAGCCAACAGACAGATAACTGATTCCATTTTACTTGTGCAAGAAGCCATCCACTCAAGTCAAACCATAAACGAGAAAGGGTTTATTCTCAAGCTTGATCCGGCCAATGCATTTGACAGAGTGAGACACTCCTTCCTCTTGGTAGCTTTGAAGAAGATGGAATTTGATGACCGCTTTCTCAACCTCATTCAAGCCTGCATTTCAGGGCCATGGATCTCCCCTCTTGTAAATGGCAGACCTAGAGAAGCTTTCCAATCCTCCAGAGGCCTCCGACAAGGTTGCCCTCTCTCTCCTTATCTCTTCATTCTAATGGTTGAATCCTTCAGTAGGGCATTGGACTTCAACCGAAGGGTTGGATTAATCACAGGAATAAAATTTGGGGACGAGGTCAAGAACATAAATCATTCACAATTTTCCGATGACACCCTGCTAATTGGAGGGGCCTCCACTACAATAGCCAAGCGCTTCAAAACTCTCATTAACAAATACATGAGCTGCTCTGGCGGAATGGTAAATAATTTGAAAAGATGCATATACTGCTGGAACACAACAGTACAGGTGCTCCACAATATTGACAACATCTTTGGAGTCACATGCAAGTATGATTGGACTCACTTCTCTTACTTGGGCATGCGTGTAAGTGCTGGACATTTGAGAGCAAAAGTCTCGAACACTGTACTCGATAAAATGAAAAGAAAAGTACAACAGTGGGGATCCATTTGGCTCAACCCAGTTGGTCACCTCATTCTTCTCAAGTCAGGTATATCTTCTCTCCCCCTATATCATTTTTCTCTTCTTCAAGCTCCGGCCTCCTTCCACAAAAAAATGGAAATCGTCCTTTGCCAATTCCTATGGCAGGGGGGGGGAAATGATAAAAATAAATTCAACTTGATTAATTGGAAGCAGGTGATCCAGCCCCAAGACCGAGGAGGTCTTGGAATTAGATCTCCTAAATTTCTCAATTTAGCCTTTGGAGGCAAAATTGTCTGGAGACTCATTACTGGACCCCCAACATGGTGGACAAAAGTTCTGAAAATTAAATATCTTAATTTTCCTAGACAGCAACTTCTTGATCGTGATATTCCCAATAGAGACTCCTCCAAAATTTGGCGTTTATGCAAAAGAGCAATTCCACTAATTGCTCAAAATACTTCTAAAATCCCCAAGGGAGAAGCAAGCACCAATATTGGAGCTGACAGAATCATGGGTCAGTAGCCAATAAATAGACATGGGGGAGTCCACCCTATCCTTTCCTTTTTTGAAAGAACAGGCATACAGTTCCTGGACCAGATCTCCCAATGGGATCCTCACACCCTTCTTTGGTCAGGTTGGGCCTTCCCACCCATACCCAATGGCCTTAACGCAAGTCTTTCTACCCTTCAATCCCATTTGCACAGTATAGCCTCTGTCAAAAAGCACGATCTTAATGGGTTTCGTTGGGATCCATTTGGATCCTCTTACACCATCCAAGCTGCTCACCATTACATTTTCAACATTAGCTTCCCCATGCCAAGTTGGAATGACTGGAAGGTGGTTTGGAAATCCAAGGCAATTCCAAAAATTAAGTTTTTTCTCTGGACCCTCCTCAAAGGGAAAGTCCTCACAGCCGAAAATTTGCAAAAGAGGGGAATCAATGGCCCCTCTCGATGTCCCAACTGCTTAGCTACTGAAGAATCAATGCATCATCTCTTTATTGAATGCCCTTTTGCCATCGACTGGTAGAGGAATTTATCTCATAATAATCAAATCCCATGGAACACCCAAAATAGCATAGGAGAAATTCTTTACAAATGGAAAAAAAACTACCCCTGGAAGCACAGGAAAAATAACACCGTGAAGAGAGTCTAGGATATTCTTCCCCACAACATGCTATGGAATATCTGGCTGGCACGAAATGGGAAGTTTTTTAAGGATAAGGATTCGATTGTTAGAATTCTTTGTACCAAGGCAAGGAGTATTGCCCTTGAGGTCATCTCAGTTAAGAATCGAGAAGTGTAAATGTCAGTGAACTCAGTATAGAAGAACGCATTTTCATTGGACACCTGTTAGACCAAAACCCCAGCAATCAAAAGGGAAACGTTGCTAGCAACAGAAACAACAATGTTTCTCCTAACTAGAAAATCAGGCTAAAAGAGGAAGAATTTGCAGGTTGGCTTAAAAACAACAATAGGCACTATCTTTGTTTCGATGGGGCCTCAAAGTTGAATCCCAGGGTAGCAGGGGCAGGAGGAGCTTTTTTTAATGCTAATGGGGATAAAATACTCTCATACGAGTGGGGTCTTGGCCACATTTCCAATAACAGAACAGAATCCCTGGCCCTTTACCAAGGTCTTATCCAACTTGGGAAGCTTGGTATAGACACAGTCACGATATTGGGAGACTCGGCGATAGTCGTCAGTGCAATGGTCCAGAGCAGGGATCTTCCTAATGCTCTCCTTTAGTAAATTATCAGATGGTGCCAAATCCTAGGACACACCATAAAAGACGTGCGCTATTATCATGTTTTGTGATCGCTCAATAAAATTGCTGACAGTCAAGCCAACAAAGCCTATGCCAGACCATTGGGCTCCCTTATCTGTAATGGTGTGGAATCATTTCAGCGTATTCCATGATGAAGAGACCTCCGGGATCCGATCAACACCTCAGCTCATCTGATATGATAGTTTGGTCAAAGATTGTCCTCATTCCACCTGTGACTAAGATCCACATAAGGATCTGACAGTTCTTTGGAATCATCACTTCCTCACCTCTCGTCAGTGGACCAACTGTCCTTCTACCTCCTAGCCATCCCTTCTCTGTGCTTCCGAATCGCTCTCCCGATTCTCCTTATCTCTTTTCGGTTCTCCCCCCATGCTGTTCAATCTCCATCTTGAACTCTATCTATGCCCCTTCTCACCCCTATCCACATCCTTTCTGTCCCCTGCTCCGCCTTTTCGATTTCACACCATGCCTGCTTGCCAGTGAGCTCCCTGCAGCCCATCCTTCCTGTATCTCAGACGACCTGCCTCTGTCAAGTCTGGGACCAGACAACTCTCGTGCCGCCCATCACTATGCAATATGGAAAATACACTACCAGAGGTGCAAACCGGACTGGAAACTTATTACATGGGAGCGATGAGTCTTATCGGGTCCGACGCCTAATATCGCATCACAAAAATGGAGTGGTCTACGTTAGCCCTGACCTTGTGCGACTTGTGATCGCCGATAGTGATTACCTATCATCGCATCTGTCGCAGATCGCAAGCCAAGAAGTCACAGATCGCATTTGTTGCAGATCACAGATCGCAAGCCACATCGCAGATCGCATCCGTCGCAGATCGCAGCCGTCGCAGATCGCAGCCGTCACAGATCGCAAGCCACATCGCAGATGCATCCATCGCAGATTGCAGATCGCAAGTTGCATCGCAGATCGAATCTGTCACAGATCGCAGCCGTCGCAAATCGCAGATCGCAAGCCACATCGCAGATTGCAGCCATCACAAATTGCAAGCCACATCGCAGATCGCAACCGTCGCAGATCCCAAGCCACATCGCAGATCGCATTCGTCGCAGATCGCAAGCAGAGCTCGAACAACTAAGAGCCCAACAAAGAATTTTGGACAGCAAGATGGACAGTCAACAGATGATCATGGAGGCAAAGATTGAAAATCAAAGCAAGCTTATAAAAGAAAAATACAAGGCTGATATAAATTTGTTCCTGCACAGGATTTCATCTTTACATGAACAGTTCAGACTACTTTCAAACAGATGCGCCCATGCTGAGGAGTCCATAGAGATACTGAGATACATGATGGAAAAGAAGAACGCCCTGCGTGGAGATGAAGAGGATCAGCCTGAACAGTCAACAGCGAGGCAAATGAATCATATAAATATAGATTGAAAATGTTCTGCAAAAGTTGTTTTCTTTTGTTTCAGTTTGTAAGGGTTTATTTCAGTTTAAATTTCACCTCAAAGCCTAGAAGGCAGGAGCAAGGAGGTTTTTGTAACTATAACTCCTACTCTCCTCATACTTCTTGGCATGGTATTATGTACCTCATGGGAACAGCCTTCTCCACCCTTTTTTGAAATATAATATAGCAACCGATGATGTTAAAAAAAAAAATCTTACCATCCACCTATTAATAGTTAAATTAAAATTATAATCTTTTAAAAATAAAAACATCCATCAACATAATTAACATTTATCAATCCATTCATTTACCTCAAACTAAATTTAATGAATTTACTTTACTACATTAAACACTTATCAATCCATTCATTTATATAGCTGAACTAAATTTAATGAATGTACTTTACGTACCTTCATTAAACACGCACCCAAAAACAACTACTTGATTTATCTTATAAAGTTGTAATAAGTTTATTCCTTCGCGTGTCTGAAATACTCCTGATTTTCGTTGGTATGGAAACCAAAATGTCAATTATTCCCCAACTCCTTTGCCTTTTTTGACGTATTTACTTCTAGTGAAAATTTCAAGAAAGTGATGTGCAGATTATTTGGGGTTATAGTTTTGTTTTACTTATTATGGGATTATGGGATGGGAGTTCAAACATTTTTATTAAATTATTATTGAATATAGTTATATAATTATTAATAATTTTAAATATTTAAATATATAACAAATTGAATTTGTATAATTTTTTTATATAATTTAATTAATTATATTTGTAATTTTGACGTTTAAACCTAAATATAATTTATATATGATATATGTTAATTACTAGATTAATAAATTATTGAATTTAAAAAAAAAAAATTGGAGAATTTTTGTGTTATTTATGGAGGAAAAGAAAGAAAACTTTTTATCCTTGTAATACGCTTTTATTTTTGTAATGATTGATTCTTTCCTTCTTATAATACCCCTTACCCCCTGTAATGATTATTTTCTTTCCAGACTGAATTATGTTAGACTGGATGACAGATAGAACATGATTGGGTGAAGTGAAAGTAATATAATAAAGTGAATATGTAATAAGTAATTTTTTATAATAAATAAAAAAATGTTAAATATAAAAATATTATTAATAGATGAGATCTCGATAAATTTTTCATAATAGGAACTCCTAAATAAGAATTAATGGAATAAGAGAAAAAGATCTATTAAATCTCTTTGCTGGAGAAAGATGATAAGCATGGATACGAATAAAGTGTTGCGGGAGAGAAAAGCGGACTTTAAAAAGAAAAACCCTAGGCAGGTGGAATTTTTAGAGTCACAAAAGTGGAACGCTACTGAGGGAAAAAACTGCTATGGAAGAAAATGTATAAAATACATACTCAAGGGATCAAAGAGGTTGTTGATTCCCTGGCAAGTACATCTCAACTCGGGTCGAACTCAAGGATTTCAGTTTGAGATTGGGTGGAAAAAGGTGCAATATTCCCAAATGTTCCCCTAACAGTGATACTAATTAGATTATTTGTTATGTTATTTTATTAGCATAAATAGTTATATGCATATCGTATTTCTATAACAGTGATATCATAAATTTATTTATACTCGAAAATCGATTTTACTGTTAAGATGAATACATTCAAAATTTAGATATGTGTGTTAAGATGGAGTCATCTACAAATTGTTATTTTTTCATGTTCCTAAGCATGCACTGGTATGGGAAACTGTGTATACCATTTCTTTACATATAGAAGAAGTAACAATTAGAAGTGTTATAGAAGGAAAAAGGATTTGGTAGAAATCAGTGAGTAAATATGAGGGGGACAATAAACGAGTTGTAATTCCTCGGGTGTCATGCCTTCAAAACACAGGCAATTTTAATTACTAGTTGGATGTAATTCCTTCAAAACACAGGCAATTTTAATTACTAGTTGGATGTAATTGACAAGAACTCAAGTTATAGTAGTAAATAACATAAGAAAAATAATACAGTATGTGGACACACCAGAAGCTCACACAATTAATTTAAGAATAACTTAACATGATTTCTTAGCCAATATATTAAGCCTCAGAACAACATATTACTATCCATTTGTAACAGGTTAACAATGAACTTCCGAAAAAGAAACCAGTATAGAGTTTATTATCACTCCGTAATTTCCCAAGGCTGTGGAGAGAAACCTAGAGGTAACCACAAAACCACTTGCAAAGTTGGAATCTAGCCCTTCCAGCTTCAGTAAAGAGTACGTAATTTCCTAAGGCTATGGAGAGAAACCTAGAGGTAACCACAAAACCACTTGCAAAGTTGGAATCTAGCCCTTCCAGCTTTAGAGAGGGATATCTCTATTTGATTTTAAATTTCTATTTTGAGATATTAGGCTAGTTATTGATCTAGCCCTTCCAGCTTTAGAGAGGGATGTCTCTATTTGATTTTAAATTTCTATTTTGAGATATTAGGCTAGTTATTGAGTTCTGAGTAGCCCTTCCAGCTTCAGAGAGGGATATTTGTTTTTTAAAGATTTGGTTGAGGAAATTCCATTGGCCATGGAGTCATGAATCTGTGGGTGATCAGATACAAAAAGGACAGAGTGGCTATAATGGGGCATGATAGGCAAACTTTTGGATCTTTAGATCGTTTATGGAGTGAATAGGATGAAATGATTTAGATTCAATTAGATATAGAACATGCTAGGATGAATTCTATATTTAATATCAGAGTGAAAACATAAATATTATTTATAAGCCAGAGCATAGTGTAACTAAACAAATTCGGCACTTTATCTACCTTAAATAATAGAGACATAAAAACATATGGAAAACTAAGGAAGTAACAATTTCACATGAGAAGGAACATCACCAATTGCCTAATACGGGAATCCTAGAACAAAATCTCTATATTATTTAATCTCTATATTATTTAAATTGATCAATTCAGTACATGCATGGCTTACATCAAAATGACTTCTTTCTTCATAAAAGTTCTTACCATTGTTCAACTTTATTACAATATATTTATAGACTTTCTGCTAAACTAATATCATATTCCAAAAAGAAACTGATTACAAAATCATATCTAACAATTTCTAGGAAAAAATGTGAGTAATAAAGTAAAAATAAAATCAATCACTGAAAACTGTAAGAAATCTGGAACTGCTAGAAAATGTTCAGCCTTCAAATTTAGAAATTGGTTCACTAAAGTTTATCCTCTGCCTTGGAATTGGAACTGCTAGAAAATGTTCAGCCTTCAAATTTAGAAATTGGTTCACTAAAGTTTATCCTCTGCCTTGGAATCTAGAAAGGTTGAAATTGTGTCCTCTCAAATCTGATTAACTCTGCCATTTATATCAACTAGTTGTCCCTTTGAGTTCTATTTCTGTTGTTTTTTTGTCTTTCATCATATTTTGAATACTTCATTATTGCCACAAAATATTTGGGGAAAAAATGCATATTTTGAATAATATTTCCAAATATTTTGATTAAACCTGCAAATGAATTTCATTATTAAAATTTCAACATATTTATTTGAATGATTTAATAAACCATCTTGGTTTGAAATCCATGTGTTGTTTTTAAATCCATGCATTGTTTTCAAATCCATGCTTGTTTTCCCTTCCCATGGATTTTAAAAACCATGTGTTGTTTTTCCTTCCCATGGATTTTGAAACCCATATCATGTTTTGCTATGGTTGGTAAAGTAATTTTTCTTTTCCCCTTTTACTTTCCCCTGTAGCCTCAATTCACACCTATAAATCTCCTTTTACTTTCACCTGTAAATTCATTTCACTTGCACTTGTAAATTTGTTTCACCTGTAAGTCTTGTTTAAACTTAGCCTCTTAAAACTCATTTACATGAGTCTCATTTTTGCTTAGCCACCCATCCTTAAAAATTATTTCATAAATGTATGAAATATTTCCATTGTATACTTTCCAACCAAAATTTAAATGTATTTCCACCACAATTTAAATGAATAGGAATAATGGTATTTTGGGGGTAGGTAGTATAGGGGGTCCGAAATGGCTAAGAGCGGTAAAATAAAACAAATTTCGGGAGGAGGGGGGCGGATTTCGGGGGGTCGGGGAAGTTGGTGCGGGAGGTTAAAAGTCGAAGAAGAGACCCCCTTGAAATACATCATAATCGTCCCTGTGAATAGAGACCCCCTTGAAATACATCATAATCGTCCCTGTGAATATTCACATATCTCGAGGAACTTTTTATTAGGGAGAATTAATGAATTAAGTGTGGGGTGGGGTCACAATCTTTCGTCTAACTTTTCAATTTTTTAATTCAAAATTTATTGTTGGGTGATGCATGAAGGAAAATATGGTTCCATAGTTTAGAGTTTGGGTTTTCTAAGTTATTTTAGATTTAAGTTTTGATATTTCAAATAAATAATTTTACAAAATACATATATATTTTGTAAAATCAAAACTATTAGAAATAACTTTAGAGACATTTCATCTTTTAGCCATGGAAAGGGTGGATTCTAAGAGCTGACTCATGACATCTCAATGATGACCTCCTCGGGACCTCTGTACAAAGACAATTTAGACAATAAGACCTAGTGTATTTGAAGGCTAAATTTTATCAGCAGATTCCCAAAACAAATAACTAGATAATCATCAATTGATCACTATAATTTATAGGACCCTAACATTGACTCCAATGGGGATGAAATCCTACCTATGAGGTGTCAAGAACATTGTATATCAGTAGCATTATCCATTGGGTTGATCCCAAACTTGCAACATGCTCTGCCACGAAAACGCTACAACTAAAACCCATCGGTAATCTGTTCAAATCCTCATACTTAACCAAATCCATTCTTCAAACTGGAATCTGAACTGTACACTGTAAACTAAAAACTTTGCTCCAATCATTAAAATAAATTAGAAAATTTGACAACACATCACCAAAGTATTAGGGCCTTATCCTCGGGATTCAAACTTTGATGATGGTTGTCCACACCTGTTGAAAGTATATACGCTAGGTGATCTCTTTTCTCCAATGTATCCAATAAATCAAATGGCTACTTAACTGAGTTTTGCTCATACTTCTCATGAAGAGGGTGAAAAGATATGAGACTGGCAATCCAAACTGCCACTGAAGCTATTGACCATGATCCACACACATAAGAACAAACATTTTCCTTAAGGACTAAAATAGATTGGCCAGAGAATCTTGAAAAACATAAGAAGTTACACATTGATGATCTGCAAAAGGAATTATTTCTAAAGAAAAGGGAGTAATTTGTTCATTAATCTTGCCATTTTCATTTGAAACAACTAATTCATCCACAACAATAACATCTAGATCTTGGGGGGGGGGGGGGGGGGGGGGGGGAGGGGGGTCCCAAGATATAAAAAGATTGAAATTGCCAGAAGAAAAAGAGTAGAATGTCCAATAAACAAAACCACAAAGTTTTTTTTTTTTTTTTATCAAAACAGATAATAACTCTAAGGACTACATTATGGTGGACAATCTATCCTTTTACAAAATGCGACTTGTTACTTATAGTATTTTTCGGTTACAATACCACGATTCAATGCCATGGGTGAATGTCACAATACCAGCGGTCAGTTCCATAGGTGAATGAATACCATGGGTGGATGTCACAATACCATGGACAAATACCATGGGTGAATGAATAGCATGGGTGGATGTCACTTACAATACCATGGGTAAATTCCATGGATGGATGAATAACATGGGTGGATGAATACCATGGGTTGATGCCATTTTCCATTCAGATCATTCCTCACTCCTTAAGAAGCAATGGTCCCCATTGCGTGAAGTTCTCTCCTACGAAGCCTTTGTTGAATATGAAAAGCCACTAAAGAGAAGGATTCTATGTGGTTAACCCATAACCATGATGAACGAAGATCCGAGGATAGAGATACCCTATAATGCTTGTAACCAACTGTGATACCGACAGTGTGCAACCCAGCAAATGGACTTTGATGAAGTGTGGGTTTGTGGATGACCCATAACCATGATGAATGAAGATCTGAGGATAGAAATACCTTGTAATGCTTGTGACCAACTATGATACTAACAGTGTGTGGCCTAACAAATGGACTTCGATGAAGTGTGGGTTTGTGGATGAGCCATAACCATGAAAAACGAAGATCCAAGGATAGAGATATGATGTAATGCTTGTGACCAACTATGATACTAACAGTGTATGGCCTAGCAAATGGAGTTCGATGACAAGGATTTTGTGCGGTTGACCCATAACCATGATGTTGGTTGTTGATGAAGTAGCAAGTGCCTACATAGCCTGGGTGGGAGGACACGTCTCCAAATAACCCAAGCCGAATGCTGTTATGTTGAAACTAATGAATGTGAAGCAGGTGCCTACTAAAGTGGGGTGCGAGGGCACGTCTCCAATGGGAATCTGCTATGAATGTTGCTCCATAATTTAAATGGACATAACTCGGTCAAAATAACTCAAAATGTTTATTATAACCTGTTTTTGGAAGCAGAAGGACTATTTTGCATCTTCTCGTGTGTTGGAAATCCTTATGTGGACACTCTAGAATCTCAAATTCGCATTGCAATTTTTTCGCCATCACAAAAGTTCTGAAAAAATAGTTGATTTTAAATCAGCGATGTCTCCCACATTCAAACTCTGATTCGACCCTTTTTCTTTTTTGAAATTGGGTGATTTTTCAAGAGGAACTTAGATCTACAATCCTTTTTCTGAAATTCTGCATAAAAAAATTCAAAAATTATAGGAGATTCGTCGTCTACCAATTGTCGTCAAAAAAAAATTCTACAACATAGTTTATTTTAAATCAGCGATATCTCCCTCATCCAGACTCTAATTCAGCCGATTTTTTTTTAATTTTGGTATGTTTTCGCAACGAATCCAAATCTTTTATTTGTTTTTGTAAATATTGCACTAAATGTTTTAGATCTGATCTGCAAACTATCGCCCAAAAAAAATCCTTGCAAAAAAATGAAAAAGGAAAATTTCTTCCTGCTTCGCCCAAGAAAGTGCTCTGTGGAAGTCGCAATGCGTGCTTGAAGTTTGTTGAATATTGCTGCAAAAATTTGAAACTGAAATATGCATGAAACTTTCATTCCGATGAAATCGTAACCTGCTCTGATACCATTGATCCGGATCTTGGGGGGGGAAGTCCCCAAATCTAAAAGATTGAAATTGCCAGAAGAAAAAGAGTAGAATGACTAATATAAAAACCACAAAGATTTTTTTTATCAAAACAGATAATGACTGTAAGGACTACATTATGGTGGACAGTATGTCCTTTTACTTATAGTATTTTTCAGTTATAATACCACGGGTCAATTCCATGGGTGAATGAATACCATGGGTGGATGTCACAATACCACGAATCAATTCCATGGGTGAATGAATACCATGGGTGGATGTCACAATACCATGGGCAAATACCATGGGTGTATGAATACCATGGGTGGATGTCACTTACAATACCATGGGTAAATTCCATGGGTGGATGAATAACATGGGTGAATGAATACCATGGGTTGATGCCATTTTCCATTTGGATCATTTAGTTTCGGGACAACCTGTTCTTCTTCAGCAAACACTTAATTATCTGAACTTGGAGGCAGATTTTCAATTGAGGCAACCACATCTTGAATAACAAAAAGGTCTACACCCATAGGGTTTAGAAAAACCTACTCCACTTCATAAATATCCTGAATAATTTCGCTAGTGAGAATCTTTATGCATGTAGTTTCATAAATCTGCTCTTCAGAAATTTCTGCATTAAGATTAAAGGAACAAACTTGCTACATATTATTGCTGAAAATAATGGATGGATCATGGTTTTCTTGAGTTTCTATGTTAGCAAACTCAAAATTCTTATTTTCAAAAAAAAAATTATTGAATAAAAAAATCAATAGAAAAAGGGAATACAAAGCGACTAGAATGATCATTTTTATTTATGAAAATCAGAAAAGATAGTTGCAAATTATCATCTATGAGCTTTGTTTCTCTATTACAACTGGGCTGCTTGTTCTCTTGTTCTTCTAAACTATATAAATGTTGTGAAATTTCATCAACAAGTTCATGTGAAAGTAGGTCATTGAAATGCAGATTTGTTTCATTTTCAATCATGGGAGAAGTAACTACTTTCTAAAAAAATTCTTGAGTGTCATGGCAGCCAACGTCTTCATATTCTTCATGGTTGAAAGGTCTCTCATGAATAGCCTCTATAATCTCATCATCCATAAGTTGATCATCTTCTTAAAAACTTTCCAAATCCTCAATAAAATTATCAACATGTGTGCAACAATCTTTGACTAGCAACAAAGAAGGATGATGTTCTTTATATCTCTCATAACATACTATATGAAAATCTCTAAGAGAATATAAAAAATTACGTGGCAAGTTTTCAAACCATGATATTACATTTCCCTCCAAGGACACCATGAACATCTTCATAAGACAATCTTCATGAAATTTAAATTTAAACATACGGCTGTGCATATGAAACCTAATCAGATGCAAAGCAACATCATCTCCTTTTTTATCTTTGAATATAGGTAAATAAGTCTGCCAACTTACACCAGGAATACGATTTCGAAAACCTAGAATATGAATGCAATGCATAGGAGCATACCTTATAGATTGAGAACTCATCTTGATTTCTAGATCCTACTGCCAGTGGAGTCTTTAGATCGGCTTAAAAATATTTGGAGTCACCAGGTGAATGTTTCAACCTTCATATGTGTGTTTTAGTATACATATGGGGGATATTATGGGGTACAGAGGGGTGTACCTAAGGGAATACTGTAATTATATGATGGACCATAGTTAATAAATAAAGTGGTTAACTAGCATCATGTAAGGGACCACAAGTAGTTAGGAATAATGTGATAAGCCCATGGTAATGTATGTATGTTGTTGAGATATCCATAGTAATGAACCATGGTATTGTATGTATGAAGCTTATATAGAGGCTAGAGACTCCTCATTACCTCCCTCTGTACCCCATAATATCCCCCTAGGTATACTACAATTGTTGTCCACCATCAACAGTCAAATATGAAACTTGATAGTCTTTCCTGGGGAAGATGAAACCTTGTTCCCCAGTATGGTCACTAGAATGTTATCACTCCATAATTTCCCAAGGTTGTGGAGAGAAACCCAAAGGTAACCACAAAACCACTTGCAAAGTTGGAGCTAGCCCTTGCAGCTTGAGAGAGGGATCTCTCTATTTGATTTTAGATTTTTGTGTTGAGACATTAGGCTATTTATTGAGTTCTGAGTTTGGTTTTTTAAATATTTGGTTGAAAACTATAGGGAAAGTCCATTGGGCATGGAGTCATGAGTGTGTGGGTGATCAGATACAAAAAGGGCAGAGCAATTGTAACAGGGTAGGATAGGAAAGATTTTGGATCTTTAGAGCATTTATCGAGTGAATAGGATGAAATGATTTAGTTTCAATTAAATATAGAGCATGCTAGGATGAATTCTATACCTAATATCTGAGTGAAAACATAATATTTTTTATAAGCCAAAGTAGAGTGTACTTAAACAAATTCAGCCCTTTATCTTCTTTAAATAATAGAGACATAAAAACATATGGAAAAGTGAGGAAATAACAATTTCACATGAGAAGGAACATCATCAATTGCCTGACACGAGAATCCTGGAACAAACTCTCTATATTATTGAAATTGATCACTTTAGTACGTTGCTTTCTTCATACAAGTTACAACCCTTGTTTAGGGTTATTACAATATATTTATAGACTTTCTGTTAAACTAATATCAAATTCCAAAAATGATTTGATTACAAAATAATATCTAACAATTTATGGAAAAAAATCAAAGTAATAAACTAAAAATAAAATTGGAAAATGCAGGAAAAATGGAATTGCTAGAAAATATTCAACCTTCAAATCTAGAAATTTGTTTATTAATGTTGATCTTCTACCTTGGAATCTGGAAAGGTTGAAGTTGTCTTCACAAAACTTGCTAGGGAAAAAAATATATTTTGAATAATATTTTAAAATATTTTGATTAAACATATAAATGAATTTCAGAATTAAAATTTCAACATATTTATTTGAATGATTTAATAAACCATCTTGTTTTGAAATCCATGTGTTGTTTTTAACTCCATGTCTTGTTTTGGAATCCATGTCTTGTTTTCTCTTCCCATGGATTTTAAAAACCATGTGTTAAAACCATGTCCTATTTTTCTATGGTTGGTAAAGTAATTTTTACTTTCCCCTTTTACTCTCACCTATAACCTCAATTCACGCCCTGTAAATCTCCTTTTACTCTCACCTATAACCTCAATTCACACTTGTTAATCTCCTTTTACTTTCACCTATAAATTCATTTCACCTGTAAGTCTTGTTTTAACTTAGCCTCCTATCTATAAAACTCATTTACATGAGTCTCATTTTTTCTCAACCTCCCATTCATAAAAATCATTTCATAAATGTATGAAATATTTCTTTTATATACTTTCCAACCAAAATTTAAGTGTATTTCCGCCACAATTTAAATGAATAGGAATAATGGTATTTCGCACCACCCCGCCCCACAAACTCCCTCCCCCCCTCTCCATCGACATACATCATAACCGTCCATGTGAATATTCACGTATCTCGAGGAATTTTTTATTAGGGAGACTTAATGCATTAAGTGTGGAGTGGGGTCACAACCATTCGTTTGGCTTTTGGATTTTTTAATTTAAAATTTATTGTTGGGTGATGCATGAAGGAAAATATGGTTCCATAGTTTAGAGTTTGGGTTTTCTAAGTTATTTTATATTTAAGTTTAAGATTTCAAATAAATAATTTTACAAAATACATATATATTTTGTAAAACTAAAATTCATTTAAAATCAAAACTATTAGAAATAATTTTAGGGACATTTCATCTTTTAGCAATGGAAA
This sequence comes from Pinus taeda, assembly GCA_000404065.3. Taxonomy (NCBI): domain Eukaryota; kingdom Viridiplantae; phylum Streptophyta; class Pinopsida; order Pinales; family Pinaceae; genus Pinus; species Pinus taeda. The sequence goes on along the minus strand of APFE030617899.1, from coordinate 199,234 downwards.
GGGTGGATTCTGACAACTGACTCATGACATCTCAATGATGACCTCCCAGGGACCTCTGTACAAAGACAATTTAGACTGTACAAAGATAATTTAGACTATAAGGCCTGGTGTATTTGTAGGCTAAATTTTATTAGTATATTCCCAAAATAAATAACCAGATAATCATCAATTGATCACTATAATTTATAGGACCCTAACAGAGTCCATGCACAAAGAAAACAAACAAGATAGTAATTATTTCTATTTTCCCATTTGTGCAGAACTAACTAGTAGAATTAAAATCTACATTGTTGAAATACATACAGAAAATTAAATAGTACAGAATAGTGAAGTAATGATTCAGTAATATTATACATGAAAATTATTTATGATATATATGTAAGTACATGCGATTCTTGTATTGCAGATTATATCATAGTCGACGAGAAACAAAACCGCCCTCAGACAGGCCATAGTATCAAACTAACCACCATAGAGGAATTATATTGAGTAGCACTAAAAGAACAAACTGTTCCGACAACAAGAATCCTGAGAAGTCATTTCTTTGTGCAAAGACTACACTTTATAATACATCAAACTTATGTTTTGCACCCATGGTAATTAGCGTCCCTAGAAAATTAAAAGTATAAAAATGTAGTAATGCAGGAAGATTAAACAACATCTAGTAGCTATAGGAAAAAAGAAAAAAATAAAATAGATGGAATCCACTTGATTAAGCGAATTAACACTTAAATTTCCCATAGTACATGTAATGCGAGTAATTCACAATAGCACTAGCAGTCAACAAATCTTAACAAGATCACTTAATCGAACCGAGCTCCAGAAAGTTGAGTTTAACTGACTTGAAAGAAATAGTAGTTGAAAATAAGTGATGACTGTGGTTCCCAACTACATGAGGAAGAGTTACTTCAAAGAATGCTTTACTACATGCATGATAAGGGAGATAGGGGTATGAGTATCATATTGCATGATGTCTGAATTAGCAAAGTAATAGAAACACAAGAGAAAGTTAAACTTCATATATGTTAGGGATAAATATGTGTGCATACTCTAATATGTACATCTATAAAAGCGAAAGTTTCCCTAGATGCCTGTGGGGACATTCTGAGAAATAGTAGGTGGGGAAGGAAAAAACAAACCCGCAAGGTAAAGGGACAAACAGGAGTGAAAATTGTTACAATTACACCAAAGAAAGAAAACCAGAGTGTGGTCGTTCCATACGAAAACACAAAATGCCCAGTTGAGAAGATCCAAGAATGTATGTGCTTATCTTGTATTCTCTATGTCAGGGCTGTTGAACCAACTTGGTCAATGTTTTTTCTTCCCTGTACAAGAAGGGGAAACAACATTAAAGCCACGCTGACCATGTATATGGAAGCCTTGTGACAGTAGGAATAAAAGGAAAAAATAGATGAGGGCGAAGACTAGAGGTGAAAAACAATTACATGAGAAAAAAAGCGTAATGAGATTTGAGAGAAAGGGACTCTTGTGCAAGCATCACAATTGAAAACTAGAGCAACAATTGACAGAGACGTTATCAATTGAAGAGGTATGCCAAGAATACAAATGCTAGGAAAACCAAACACTAGGAATGTTGTAAAAAGGCGAGTGAAACCAGTTAGAAACAAAGAAATTGTGCACTACAACTAAAGAATATTTTACTTGTAAATTTTGTGAAAGAACTATGAAGGTTGACGAAAAATCCATGCCTCTGTGACCCCTATGCATTAACTAGAGGCCAAATGTTGAGATTTTTGTTGGAGGAGCGACGCTGCAATGGCACTAGATGAAAATGGCGAAAAAGAAAACAAAAAACCAACGAAATGGCTATGGGTTAGAAATATTAGGGCTGTCAATGTTAGATCCTTCCCCTTGTTTTCCCACACTCCCATCTCAGTCATTCAAGTGTTTCCAAAATGGTCACATGAAAACCATGTGAAGGAAGGGAATGTGGCAAGGGAGGATTGGGTAACAAATTTCCCTATGCAGAGTGATAGCACTTGGCATTAAAATGATAGAGTTCATATAACCAAGTGCCAGGTGTAATTAGTTATGCACCTGTGTGATTTAACCATACACAAGAACCCTTGTTGGTAATGATACCCAATAGTACCTATATAAATTACAAAAAAAACGAAGAGGAATACCTTCGCACACACATACATAGGTAGACATTGGAATCATTGCACAAACCCTATGTTGAGAAAAACTAAATATAACATTAAACAACCAAGTGGTACATACCAATAACAGTTATATGCGCTCTAATCAAAGATATAATGGAATAGATAGGTATAGCCAACATAGGCATAGGTATTAAATATTAATTTGTAGGTTAGGTTTATTATCTTGACATGGTAATCCCCTTCAATTACAAGGAGTTAAGCAATTCAAAGGTTAAGAGTTAAACTAATAGAATGGTGATGACTCTAAACATCTTAACAACTACCCTATCTACAAGATATTTATAAAAAACAATGAAAGGGGTATTGTTGATATATATTAGAAGTGTTTGTGGATATGTGAGAGATGGTATTAGAGCCCTAGGCTAAAAATGGGGCCTAAACGAACCACCACAGTAATAAGTAGAATTGTGTAGGATTGAAATATTGATGTAAGTGATGTAGAACTAATATTTGGTTATGTTTGAATAAAAGGTAATTATGTGACACAAACTACAACAAAATGGTATAGGATCCCTGTTGAGCCTCAAACCTACACTTTTTTATACATCCTCTCAGCCTCCTTTTCCTATTCATTTCCTTCTTTTGCCACTCATTCCCTCCATAAAATTGCTCAAATCATTGTATTTTAGTACTTTTTACATGGTTTGCTAATTATGCTAATGATTGTGTTTGGTTTAGAATTTTGGTTCAAAGTGTTGTGTTTCTGCAGCTCACACAGGGTTTTTGTAGCTGATCCCGGTTTCCGCAGCCAACCCCGAATTCCGCAGCTGTTTTATTAAATGATATGTTCCAGGTGTCCTCCAGGAAGAAGAGCCACATGGGCAAGTTCGTGGAACCAAGGACATGGTGTGTGTCCCTCCAGATCACCCAAACCAGTCATCAAAACCTGTGGTCAACGAGGAGGCAACTACGGTCAACAGAGGTCATTGGCGGTGGCACGGCTCTGTGTGTTCTGTTTTTGAGCACGTGAAGAACACGTGGCATCGTCCTCAGTCACGAAGATAGTGGGAAACATGAATCCAACAACGGATTGAATTCCCACAACGACCGTTGCCTAAATCCGAGGACGCAGCAAGACTACGTGTTTTTGCACAGCTGCTCGAATAACTTAGTTTCCGTTAAGTTAGTTCGCTTTCCTCAGTTATAAATAAAGCGTCTTTGAACGCTAGATAGTTAGTTGTTAGCTGCTGATATGTAATTTTGAACTCCCACTATATTTTCTATTTTAATGCATAATATATGAGAAGATTGTTTTCCATTTGAGCGTGTAATTGATCTTTGAACCGGCTGGAGTAGGCAGAGGGCCCCTGTTTACTAAAGGCCTGTACAGTACTTTTTAATTTCCTGCATTTCTTTCTTTCATTTTATGTATATAATGCCTTTGATTGCTGTGTTTTGTTAGCTGTATATACATTTCGAATTCTGCTTGTTTATATTTCTGCACTTTTCCATGACTGATCAGTGTGTTATGCGGGTTTCTTAGGCATACCCGGGACAGTTTCTTTCTTTTCTTTTTCACAACTAGTGACACTTGTGATCATCTTGTCTATGTTGCTGACCTTCCTTGTTTTGCAGCTTTTATTTCCTTACTATCATTTAGTTAATCTGCATAGTTTCTTTCTGCTTTTAGACATCAAGTTGTTTATCTATTGATGGTTCCTTCTTCATAGTTTAATATCTTCATTGAGGACCAAACTATCACTTAGCACAGCTTGGTTTAGTTGTTCCAAAACTCACAATTACTTGGCTTATTTTTAATTGTCTCTCACATGATATATTCAGTTAAAAGACAAGAGGTTAAGAAGAAGTTAAAGTATTTGTGACTAGTCTTTCTTCTATGTAGATTTACTTTAGTTTCACATTACTTAGTTTTATTTTTAGCTAGAGTTGACATAGATTTCATCTTCATTTTCTTGCAGTAGCAGAGATACTGGGCCAATGTCATTAGTCTTTTATTTGATGTCTTTATTTTCCTTTAAGAGTTGATTTCATTTCAGTTATTGTTCAAGCTTTCTTATAGAATACTTTTAAGTTATAAAAAGCTCATCACAATCTCACACACTTCACTCGCTTTATTTCATTTCCATCACATCACAGTAGGAGAGATATACTTGAAAACAAACTTAAAAATTTAAAAACGACAAAAGCTTAAGAAATAGTTGCCTAAGTACATACAATACACCTCACTTCATCAGCTTATGAGCCCGGGGTTGACATTTAAAAGTTGCAATTTAGACATCACTAAATTGACCAAATAAGGTGTCACTTATGGACGTCCAATGAGGAGTGTTAAGGCATGGATGTTATGCATGCGGATTTGGTGATGTGACATGGAGATGTTTTATTTATGAGCTGATGGGGATGTTGTGCACTCTTGTACAACAAGGCCATGGACCTGGTTGGAATTGTGAGCAGTTAATGGAGCATTCCTACTACGTGGAAAGCTGAGGCATCTTGCAGAGACCTTTGGGCCGAGACATGTATTCTTGCTAGGGTATTTGTTGGAGATGACTCATGGTGTTCATGATGACATGAGGTTGTGACTTTTAGGGACTTCATGTTATGGTGGACCTAGAGGATCTAATGCATTGAGAAGCTGAGGTTAGAGACTCTGATGCAGTATGGGGTGCATACTTTTGAGTACATATTATGGGTGTGCTTGAAAGAGTGACTTGATGTGGAGGATCAATATGAGACACTTTGCAGTGAAGGAGTTACAATGATGATGATCCTTTGGAGGCAACACTTGGGCATGGGTTGAGCCAAGAATTGACCACTTTTGATACATGGGAGATGAGACAAGTGTATACTTGTTTCTTTGGCAGACTTGAGGGATGGAACCTTATAGGTATGAGGGAGGTTGATTCATGGACCTGGATGTGGCATGTCTAGAGTTGGGTTTGATGAGAGGATCTATTCATTTCGAGGAGATGGATTTTACACATATGGATGATGGCATTGGGAGAGATGTGACTGATTTCATGCAGCACATTAATACCGAACATCATGGACAACATGTTGCAGATGAGATGGAGTTTACTTCATGGACCTAGGCATGGCTTACTTAGATGGAGATGGATTCTTGATTAAATTGATGTTGTGATAGTAGTCTGAGAAACGACTAATGATGGCATGAGATGTCCATTCTCATGGTTTGAGCATGACAGTTGGACTAGCTACCTGACTAGTTCAAATCATGGGGTCTGGAAATGTACAGATGTGTGTTACCATTGTGTTGGAGTATCATGGTAGCAGTTCACACAATAGCGATACATGATGAGGTTGACACGATATGTTGCAGTAAGCATGTAGCTTGAGTTGAAGGGACAAACCTTCCATAGTGGGGCAGCATGTGGAGATTGCTATAGATGTTGTTGATGATCATGGATTGAGGAGACTTTGTGATTCATGGAGACATAAGCCTTTATGGTTTGTGCGATGGAAGAGCAGAGGCAGGAAACATGGGCATATTTGGATGTTGGATCTAACGACACTTTGCGATGTCCTACGATGGTGTTATCAAGGACAACAACCATTTAGAGTGGGGGAGTATGTCAAGACCGCAAGTTAGGCATGTGGGGCGGGCACATTTAACTGACAGGTCAACAAGAGTTGGCACAAGCGCATGACGGGCGAGCGACGAGCTAGGTAGTCGAACGGTGAGTTGAGGGCACGTGAGAACGGTGTGACGAGATGACCAAATGAAGGAAACATGTGAAGTGAAATTCATCTTGTGAAAATGATTAAGTGTTGGGTTATGGAAAGTTTATATGTGGGGGTGGCCCTGCACATGGGCTCCCACACCATTGGCCAACGCGAAGTTGGGCCGAGTTAGACAAAATGGTGGGTTGGCTTGGTGAGTTGATGCCCCAAATGATGGACCAACCACCATATAAGTAAGGTATTGGAATGGTGTCAAAAGTCATTCAAGGAAGTTTCCAAGTGTTCATGTGGCTGTAGAGTGAGCTAACTTGGGGAGGATTGAAGTTTGGCAAGGTGTAGGTGGACTCTTGGGCCGAAACACTGAGCTGGGGCAAACACAGAAAATAGAGCCACAGATTGTGTGAAGGCATGCGACGGTGTTGAGGTGAATGACCGTACGAGTGCATCGGGCAGAAAAACCAAGTGAGGGCATCCATGGGCATTTGTCTGAATGATCGGGCAAGTTTGTGTGAAGGCGTTCAGGCAAGGGTGTCCAAGGGTGCTGGGCTGAACGACCAAATGGGTGAATGTTTGGGTGAGCTCGTTCGAAGGCATTCAGGTGACAGCGTCTGAGGGCATCGGGTGATGGCGTGTGAGGGCATTCGGGTGACGGCGTGTGAGGGCGCCAACCTAAATGAGTGAATGGGGGAGGGCGTGTGAGGGTGTCGGGCCGAATGAGCGAACGGCCGAGGTCATAAGATGGCATCGAGCCTAATGAGTGAATGTGTGAGGGCGTGCAAGGGTGCCAGGCTTAACAATTGAACGAGCGAGGGTGTGCGAGGTCGTCCACCTGAACAAGCTGAGAGCATTCAACTGAACGAGTCAACGGTGAATGACGTGCTGAACAGTGTGACAGTGAAAGAGGTGTGACAGGCAGAAGCATCCTTGGGCACTCCGAATGGTGGTTCAGGCAGTGCGAACGCTGTAGGCCAACTTGCACAATTTGACAGATATTGTACTGAGGAAACTTGGGGTTTCCCATAAAGACTATAAAACTGAATATCTTATGAAGTATTGATATTAACGCGCACACTCATATTTCAGGGAGTTCCTCCTAGTTTATTATCCACTGTGCATATATGTGTAAAAGATAATAATGATGAATGATGTGATGAATGTTTTCGCTATGCTAATGAAAGTATACTTAGAAAGGTTGAAAAATAAACTAAGTATAGAAAGTAGGCATAGTCCATGATTGCAAGTATTGATAAAAAGAAAGTGGTCTATGGTGTTGCATCTCCTATAGTGCAGTTGGAAGAGTACCGCCAGTGTAGGGGCATGACACTACTGGTGCCAACAACCACACACGCATTGGGCGTGCTACGTTCGATGGCTCCAGGCTAAACAACTGAGCGGGTGAGTGCATGCAAGGGCATCCACTTGAACGAGTTGAGGGCATTCGGCTAAATGAGCCGAAGGTGAACGACATACTGAACAATGTGACGACGAACGACGTGCGACAAGCAGAAGTATGCTTGGGAACTCTGGACAATGGTTTTGGCAGTGTGAAGGGTGTAGGCTAACTTACACGATTTGTTAGATATTGTACCATGGAAACTTGGGTTTTCCTAGAAAGACTGTAAACCTGAATATTTTATGAAGTATTAATATTATCGAGCAGACTCATATTTCATGGAGTTTCCCCTCCTAGTTTATTATCCTTTGTGCATATATGTGTAAATGATAATAATGATGAATGATGTAGGAATATTTCCATTGTGCTAATGAAAGTATACTTAGGAAAGTTGAAAAATAAACTAAGTATAGAAAGTAGGCGTAGTCCATGATCACAAGTATTATTAAAAAGAAAGTGGTTAGTGGTGCTGCACGTCCTATAGAGCAGTTGGAAGAGTACCGCCAGTGTCGGGGCGTGAAAGTTGGCATCAGAGCCCTGATTCAGAGAATTGGATTTGTAGAGAAGCTGATCCCACTGCACTTCATGACAGTTGGTATTAGAGGTTGATTCAATCGAACCAGGCATATATAAGGAAGTCTAACACTTCGTGACAGGTTTAGCAGGGGTGAAGCATTGCGCTTGGGTCAAGTTGAACAACAAGACATGGCGGATTTAGAAGAATATCATGGGAAGCTCTTTCTAACTTTATACAGGTTGAAGTGGATGAAAGAAGAGAACCCACAGATTTGAGATGAACTTGAAGTCTTGCAAAGGAATGTTGAAGACGAACTTCTTCGACTTGGTTAGGCAATGGAGCAGGATGTAGCTACATATTGTGATGATGAAGAAGAGGAAGTCGTGATGTTTGAGGATGTTGCAGATATGGCAATGATGGAGGATGAACGTGGAATTGATTAAGTTGGAACACGATCATGCAATTTGCAGGCATTCGTGGATGAGGAAACTCATATGGAGGAGCCTCATGATGAAGTAAGTACTACTGATACTTGTGTTTCATTTGAGCTTTTGGTAGATGGACCATATGCAAGAATGTGCAAAATCAGTTTGCCAATTCGATGGAGGATTGTACCATGGATGTCTACACCTTGTATGGAGAGGCAAGAACCATTGACTGTTGCAGAGCTTGTTGGGGTTGTTTGTGACCTTATGGCAGAAGGTGCAAATGCCCATAACAAGGGAGGAATGTGATGATCATTACAAAGGAATGGGTCATGCTTTAGCCATATGGAGAAATTGGCTAAGTGCCTGGCATGACTCATGGACAGATTGGAGAAGGGCACACACTTGAGGTATGATGATACTTGGGTGCACTTCTCATTGACGAGACTGAGTGGAAGCCTTGGTGGAACCTTCACTAGGGTAGCCATGGTGGAAGAGACTCATGTGATGATGATATGGTTTGGGTGACCGAGTTCACTAGAACAAATTGTAGACTTAGATGAGGATGACTGATTGTTGTGATGGGTCTACCTAATTGGACAACATGGGCAACTTGTGTCATGGACATCAAGTTGGAGCCATGGAGCTCATGATGACATGAGGTTGTGACTTTTGGGGACTTCATATTATGGTGGACTTAGTGGATCTGATGCATTGAGGAGTTGAGGTCAGGGACTTTGATGCAATATGGGGTGCATACTTTTTAGTACATGTATGGGTGTGCTTGAAAGAGTGACTTGATGAGGATGATCGATATGAGACACATTGGAGTGATGGAGTTACAATGACGATGATACCTTGGTGGCAATGCTTGGGCATGGGTCGAGCCAAGACTTAACCACTTTTGATACATGGGAGCTGATTACTCTATGATCATGGGCAACACATGGGAGATGAGACAAGTGTATACTTGTTTCCATGGCAGACTTGAGGGATGGCACATTGCATATATGATAGAGGTTGCTTCATGGACTTGGATGTGGCATATCAAGAGTTGGGTTTGACGAGAGAATCTCTTCATTTCGAGGAGATGAATTTTACACATATGGATGATGATGTTGGGATAGATGTGGCTGATTTCGAGTAGCACATTGACACCAAACATCATGGGCAACATGTTGCAGATGAGATGGAGTTTACTTCATGGACCTGGGCATGGCTTACTCAGATGGAGATGGATTCTTGATCGAGTTGATGTCATGACAAGAGTCTGAGAAATGACTGATGATGGCATGAGGATGTTCATTCTCATGGTTTGAGCATGATAGTTGGACTAACTACTTGACTAGTTCAAATCATGGGGTCCGGAAGTGTACATGAATGTGTTAGCATTGTGTTGGAGTATCATGGAAATAGTTCACATGATGGAAATACATGATGAGGTCGACATGATATGTTGTAGTAAGCATGTAGCTTGAGTTGGACGGACCAGCCTTCCACAGTGGGAGCAGCATGTGGGGATTGCGACGAATGTGGTTGATGAGCATGGATTAAGGAGACTTTCTGATTCATGGAGACATAAGCCTCTATGGTTTGTGCGTTAGTAGAGCAGAGGTAGGCAACATGGGGATATTTGGATTTTGGAGCTAGCGACACTTTGCGATGTCATATGATGGCGTTGTCGAGGACGACAACCATTTAGAGTGGGGGAGTATGTCAAGCCCATGCGTTGGGCGTGTTGGGTGGGCACATTTAACTGATGGGTCGACAAGAGTTGGCATGGGCGCATGACGAGTGAGCGACGAGCTAGGCGGTTGAACGGTGAGTGCGGACGATGTGACGAGCCAACTGAATGAAGGAAACATGCGACATGAAAGTCATCTTGTGAAAACGACTAAGCGTTGGCCAGTGGAAAGTTTATATGTGGGGGCAATCCCACAAAGGGGCACCCACACCATGGACTGACGTGAAGTTTAGGCAAGTTGGACGAAACAGTGGGTTGGCTTGGTGAGTCGATGCCCCAAACGATGGACCAACCACCATATTAGTAAAGTATTGAAATGGTGGCAAAATCATTCAAGGAAGTTTCGAAGTGTTCATGTGAGCTCGAGGGTGAGCTAACTTGGAGAGGACTGAAATTTGGCAAGGTGTAGGCAAACTCTTGTGCCAAAACACTGAGCCAAGATAAACACAGAAAGCGGAGCCGGAAGCCGTGCAAAGGCGTGTGAGGGCGTTGAGCCGAACAACATGCAAGGGCATGCCAGGGCATCGGTTCGAACGATAGTGTGACGGTATTGGGCCGAATGACCAAGCGAGGTCGTCCAAGGGTGTTTGCCTAAATGACTAGGCAAGGTCATGCGAAGGCATTCGGGCGAGGGCATGCGAGGGCATCAGGCTAAATGACTGAATGGGTAAACGTTTACGCAAAGTCATTTGAGGATGTTTGGGTGACGTCGTTCAAAGGCGTTTGGGTGAGGGAGTGTGCGGCGAGTGAGCCAAACAAACAAATGGGCAAGGGCATGCAAGGGCATTCGATTGAATGAGTGAATGGGCGAGGGCATGAGCTAAACAAGTAGATGGGCAAGGGCATGTGAGGGCGCTGGGTTGAACGACTGAACGAGAGAGGCTATGTGAGGGTGTCCGCCTCAACGAGTTGATGACATTCGACTGAACAAGCCAAGGGTGAGCGACGTGCTGAATAGTGTGACAGTGAATGAGGTGTGACCTGTGGTGGTATCCTTGGGCACTCCGGACGTTGGTTTGGGTAGTGTGAACGATGGAGACCAACTTGCATGATTTGACAGATATTGTACCAAAGAAACTTCGGGTTTCCTACAAAGACTGTAAAATTGAATATTTTATGAAGTATTGATATTATCAGGCAAACTCATATTTCAAGAAGTTGACCATCCCAATTTATCCATTGTGCATATATGTGTAAAGGATAATAATGATGAATGATGTATGAATGTTTTTAAGTAGGAAAGTTGGAAAATAAACTAAGTATAGAAAGTAGGCAAGTATTGTTAAAAAGAAAGTGGTTGGTTGTGCAACACCTCCTATAGTGCAGTTGGAAGAGTACCACCAGTGTAGAGATGTGACACTACGTATACTATTAGCCTATCACCACCAAATTTAGCAAAAATGATCAAAATTTTGGCCAAAACAAATCGCTAACCAAATCAATTATTGTTTTTGTAGTTTACAAATTGACTCAACTCTGCACCTTAATTCACTCCATTAAACACAACTAGTTAGCCAACCATCCACTCGGGCAGCTCTTCCATGCTTGCTCGACGATCACACAAAGCCACACCCTTCCAGGCTAGCTCTAGGATTACACAAATCCACACCCTTTCATGTCAGCTTCACGCTCCAGGAGGGCTTCATACAACTTTTAATTCCCACAAGGACTGACTCTTTAGCACATGACACTTTGAGCTCTACGTCACACAACTATTACTCCAAACAACTTCACACAACCTTCACAGTCACACATACAAGAAGCCACACCACCATGTTTGTCCACATGTTGGGAGTTCTCCAAGTCACTTCTCATGACACTCTAAGTTGGCTCCTTTTCTCAGGTTCATAGGAAGAGCGCTCTCCTACTATGCTTCAAACAATGCCCATTGTCGAGTTAACTGCTCTATGACATCGATACATTGTAGCTTAAAGGTTTCCTCGGTCACAAGGAATGCCTTACACTTAATTGAAACACCTCACAGCACCACAAGCAATGCGAAACTCCCACTAGTTTCACACACCCTCTAATCCTAAATGTTTCTCAAAACTTAGCTTCAATATAAAGCTGTGATCCATGCTCTCATCTTCACATCGGGTTCACTAGTGCATGACCACACTTCAGAGATGGGACAAGTCCACCTCAGATTCACGACATGACACACATTCAAATATGTAGTGCCCAACAATTAAGCTCCCATGCACAAGGACCAACAACCCTTCAATCAGAACATCGAGCCTTCAACTCTTCACTCCACCAAGCCCACTCAACCTTAACTTTGATACCATATAAAAATATGAAGACTCACAAGGAGCTTGCTTATTGCATTACACATAAGACAATTTATATATAAGCCCAACGGAATAAGCTACGGGGATACCGCTGATAATCATTTATTGTCTACCTATACCTTCCGACTGTCACCGATTGACACCAACTACACCTCCTCATATGAACAGGTATGATTATTATTCTAACATGTGCGAGATCTGAAAATGACTAAAACAGTGAAGGAATGTGGGCTCCATGAACTGCCTATGACAGAAACAAGTTTGTAATAATTTTGAATACAATATGTTTTAAAATAAAGTGTGGGAGATGCTGGATTTGTTGGAGGATCTAAAACTGCTAGGGTTTGCGGGAGATCCAAATATGACTTAAAAAAAAATGAAGGAACACAATCTCGATGAATTGTTTGTGAGATACTTATGCAACGCGGATGAAACGAGTCTTTGTTGGGACTATGATGCCAAATTTCATAGTGCAAGTGTGGCATTTTCCAATCTTGCTGTGCTAGATTTTCAAATTTGCGACTGCATGGGGGTTGCCTGTGTGAAGTTGGATTCGACTGTCTTTAGCTGCGAGAGATGCCTTTATGGAAGTCATGTAAAGATTGATGGTGGTTGATGGTGACGATGATGGAGAAAATTATGATGAAAACTAGGTGGTATCACTTGCTAGTAGCTACTGAAGATTGCCTCTTAGTTGTTCTTCTACTCATCAAGAAGAGGAAATTTCCGACGACAACTAGCATGACAAGCCCCTGTTCAAAAGCCCTTAGGGTGGCAGTTTTACATATAAGCATACACAATCTCTAGTGTTCCCTGAATGACATAAACCCACCAGAATAAAACTTGTTCTTCTAATCCAATGGAGGGTTGGAAGAGTTTGATCACCATGAGGACTTTAATATTTTTATTAAGATCCTAAACGAGAAGTCTCTACTCTTTTGGGTCTCTAGCTTAGACTTTCTAGGTCTTTAGCTTGGACTATGCAGTGAATCTTAAGTAGAGTATAGACAACTGGATGGGCTTTTATGCATATGTACAAAGCCTTTTTCATGAAGGGAAGTATCTTCAAGATCTATCCTAGTTGTAGGATTACAATATTTCAAGAAATTGCAGCATTGTCTTGAGTTTGAGGCTACAAGGGTGTGTTTTGAGAAATTGCAGCATTTTTTTGAGTTTGAAGTTGCAAGGGTATGCTTTGAGATGGAGTGATCTAGGATGTTAGTCTCCTATAGGGATGCAACCTAAGATAAGGAAAATAACTGATCAAATCTCCCACAATAAAATCCACAACTTACATTGTCAAAACTAATGTAACAAGCACCTTCTCTAGAGGTAAAAGTAAAGAAGGTAAATCATATTTTTTGTTCTTCAATGATGTGTAAATTCAATGGGTTTTGGCTAAGGTATTATGGTTTGCATTAGTGGATTTTCACAATCTTGAGGAAGAACTATGATATATACCTATGTTCAAAAGGTTTTTTCATTGTTCAATTTGATACTAAGGAATATTTGGATAGAGTATTGAAAGAATGACCATAGTTTTGGGCAAGAGCAGGGATTTTCGTCAACCCTTACCTTCGAGATTTTGATTCCACAACAATGGTGGTATCAAAGATAAGAGTATGGGTGAGGTTTTCAAATGTTACCCTTCCTTTAGACAATCAGAAGGTCCTTGACCATATTGGAAATAAGTTGGGGTCATTTAAAAAATGGGTGTCTAAATAATGGAGAAAAAGTTATTTACCTATGACCATATTAACATGAAACATAAAACCTTTTAGTGGACCCAAATTCTCGATTATGAAAATAGAACATTGATATACCCCTCATTTTACCAAACTCTAAACTTGCAAGACACATCCCGAGGCAAAATAAAATAACACTGAGAAAAGGGCTAGATTGCAAAAAAAAAAAAGATGGAAACCTTACCATCCTTTCTTCATGAAAGAGGAATAAGGGGGAATTTCATAGAACCCATCAAACAAAGAAGAACATCTTATTCACCCACATGTTGGAAATTCAACTCACAAGCATAATGGTACAAAATAAGAAGTAATTCATGAACTAGAACAACAACAAAATATGACACACAAATAGGATGTGACTATGGGAACAAAGAGAGCCCATGTTAAGTTCACATTCACACACTGAGTGATTTGGCAATGGTACTTGAGCTATTTGGTAGTGGTTCCAGTCTCAATGGTCCTTGAGCTATTTGGCAATGGTCCTTGAGCTATTTGGCAATGGTTCCAGTTGTCCCCCACTTAGGCTATGGAAAAAGTCAAAAGAAAGAATGGATAAAAAGAAAATTCAAGTGATTACTATAACACTCAACTACTCATGTTTCTTTTTTATTTATAGTCTTTGTTATGCTTATAAGGAGAGAAGTTACTCCTAGCCAATGGGGATAACATCTATAAAATGTAATTTTGTTCTATTTTTCAAAAGTTTAAACAAAATTACATTTTTTTTTCTTTTACAAAAAAATATGTTCTAAATTTTTTTTATAATTAAAATCTAACATTTACAAAAAGAACTTGGCTTTTAATAGACCAGGCTAATCCACCTTAACTCTCATCTACCAAGTATAGAGAGAGATGACTTTTTTTTTCATCTTAAGATATTCTCATGGCAAATAACATGGGTTCTCATAAAACTAGAGAACTTCACTAGTCAAGTTTACTTAACTACACAACCAAAATTAATTTGAAAAAAATATTAACTTAGAATTTTTATTTTAACATAGGATTTATTTTTATTTTTATTTCAAATTTACCTTAATTACCCAACAAAAAATGATAATCAAAATTTTTGTTTTAGTATGGTGTTATTTTTCTTCATTTTATTTTGACCAAATCAAAATTACATAACATAACGGGATTATATATCTCTTATATATCTCTTACATAACTAGAGAACCTTCACTAGGTAAGAATATAACACACCATGATGAAGTGAAATACTTCACTAAATTATATATATACAATATATGATAAAATTACTTTCAAATTCAATTTTGTTTAATAAATTTTATATATTGAATATATGAATAATAATTACTTTAAAGATTTAATTTTGATTAATAAAATTTTAACTAATTAATTTATTTTTTAATTATTCAATTAAACTTATTCTCAAGTTATGAGAACCAACCATTTAAAAATATTAAATAGAAAGTAACCCAGTGATATAGTAAAACCATATGAATGGTCTAAACTAATATTAATTTAATGAAAATATAGATACTTAAATTTTGATTAATTAATTTAAAATAATTTATATTTTTTTTAATTATTCGATTAACTTATTTTTGGAGTTATGAAAACCAAATTATTAAAAATATTAAAATAAAGCAACTAGAGTAACAAAGTAGCCCGCCAGATAATTTACTAATATAGAAACGGAAATTACAATATACCAGTCCCCAACTAAAATGTGAATGTGATGCACATCAATCTGGCATAGGCTAATGCGAACATAATTGCATAACCATTCACGGCCATGCCTATTCCGCCATGGAATTGATATGGGGCTGCCTTGTTTTTGTAACATTGGGGTCTAAACTAACTATATATAAACACATAATGAGTCTTAGATAAAGAGACAATCTTCGACCACATTTATTATTTCCCATACCTGCGATAAAATAACAATGTAATAAGCAAAATAACGGGAAAAAAAATCATTACGTCTTTGTGCAGATAAAAATAAAGCGAAATCATAAACCATGACATCATTCGTGCATATACTGCACTGAAGAAAGAGCAGAGCATAAATTTTACGGAGGAAAACAAAAGGCAGTTAGTATAAGTTGGTCTACCTGTGATTACCCTTGCTCTAGAACTTGATCGCGCTATTGCTGCCGCCCTTGTCTTTGTTGTTGCTGTTCATGGTGTTGTTGCTCTCACTGTTGTTGTTGCTGCCCATGATGGGATCGGAAATGATGGGGTTGTTGCCCTTCCCTTTGTTGTTGTTGTTCATGGTGTTGTTGCTCTCGCTGTTGTTGTTGCCCATGATGGGATCGGAAATGATGGGTTGTTGCCGTTGCTGTTCATGGTGTTGTTGTTCTCGCTGTTGTTGTTGCCGATGATGGGATCGGAAATGATGGGGTTGTTGCCCTTGCCTTCGCTGTTGTTGTTGTTGCCGATGATGGGATCGGAAATGATGGGGTTGTTGCCCTTGCCTTTGTTGTTGCTGTTCATGGTGTTGTTGCTCTCGCCGTTGTTGTTGTTGCCGATGATGGGATCGGAAATGATGGGGTTGTTGCCCTTGCCTTTGTTGTTGCTGTTCATGGTGTTGTTGCTCTTGCTGTTGTTGTTGTTACCGATGATGGGATCGGAAATGATGTGGCTGTTGCCCTTGCTTTTGTTGTTGCTGTTGGTGTTGTCGCCCATGATGGGACTGCCGTGAATCGTGCCGTTCTGGTTGCCGTTGCTGTTCTTGTTGCCGCTGTTCAAAACGCATGATAGGCACATTGATATCTCACAGATTATAAAGCCTAAATGTATGTTACACCAAATATGCAAGCATACCTACAACTGGGCTAGGGCAAAGTCGGTAGGCAAGCGCTCAGAAATGTAATCGGATAGGCCGCAAGCAGGCGAACTCATTTTTCGGATTTGAAAACCATGCAGACTCCCAACTAGGCTCAAATTTTCAAGTTCTGCAAAAAAAAGCCTTCAGTTCAACTGAAAAGGTCCATAACCGTGATTGATTGGAAAGCCTCAATATAGGTTACAGAAAATATACAAGCATACCTACAACTGGAGTAGGGCAAAGTCGGTAAACAAGAGGTGAGAAATACAATGGCATAGGTTGCCTTATATAGAAGCAGGCTAACTCCAAACTCGGATTTGGAACCATCTAGACTCCCAAACAAGGTCAAAATTTTGATGTTTTCAGTGCATACGAGGACCATTTGATGTTTCATGTATTAAATTTTAATGTCGAGAAATTCCCAATAAAGTTGAGGAAGTGTGATACAAGAGAAATTCCCAATAAAGTTGAGGAAGTGTAATACAAGAGAAATTCCCAATAAAGTTGAGGAAGTGTGTGACGAGAATATCAATCAAGCAAAGTCCAGCGTCACGAGGATGAGGCGGATAGTGTGATACAAGAGAAATTCCCAATAAAGTTGAGGAAGTGTGTCACAAGAATATCAATCATGCAAAGTCCAGCGTCACGAGGATGAGACGGATCCGCGATTGATACAGTGAACGCATTCTCGAGGGATTTAACTGTTCCAATTTATTCGCGCAAGTGGGCAGACAATTAATCTTTTTCCGTCAAAGTGGGCAGACAATTAATCTTTTTCGACGTAAAAAGATCTTTGCCAGTACAGTTTATTGGGGCTAGACGAATTATGCTTTGATGAAGAAAAAACATATATTTGCCCTATCTAAATATGTAACTATTCCGATTCGTGAAATTGGGCAGACAAGTTATTCCTTTTGAGAAAAAAAAAATTGAAAGAAAGATGAAAAGATGCGAGCTTTTTTAGGTTTAAAAAATAATGCACATACACATTTCAAGAAACTGCTAAACGCTATATTATTTGAAACAAAGACTACAGTGACCAGCAGAGTACTTTTTGAGGGTTTCGACAGGAGTTGTTTGGAACATTGCTAATGTGATTTGATACTTGAAAGATCAAGAAACCTGAATTAAGGAGGTACCTGATTTATTGGAGGCACTTAGAACTTGGAGTTTGGAGGCACCTGAAGTTTTGGAGGCACATAGAACTTGGAGTTTGGAGTGATTTGAATAATAAAAAATTGATTTATTTAATATTTATGATTGTCAAAAAACTGTTACTTTTATTAGGCTACCCTTCTTTTGGAGTGGGATTTTAGCATAATTTTTCATGTATCACTTATTTTTAGTGGTTTTTTATCATAATCTTGCATGTGAATATAGGTATCACTTATCACTGTATACTCTTCAAGGCAAATCTAGTGTATTTTATGGGTTTTATACTCTCTAGGCACACCCCCGTTAATAATAATAGGATTTTCTCTCTAAGATAGTTTGGTTTTGGCAATTTTGTTAATGACATTTATTTAAAATTTACTGAGAATCCATTTTAACACAATTATCTTATTCATTATTATTTTAGAAATGTAATTTTGGTAGTTAATGTCTTAAAGTATGTATATAATTTTCCCTTGGAAAATGGCATATAGCACTTTCAACAATTTTCATGCAATAATATTAGTTGGATTCATAATTCTATTACTAGTGTAGACATTTAGTTATTGTTGAAGAAGTCTTTATGGAAAAGGTTTTGAGTTCAAAAACTTGAGAGTTCTCCCTTCATATCATTATTAAATTTTTTTGTGGCTAGGGTGTGATGAATTGAGGTTGCCAATAGCTCAACATTTTCCTTCTTATTCATTTTTATAAATCATCCATTTGAACTTAAGGTATGGTGCTAGAGAACCCATCTCATGTCGTCTTATATTTTTCTTTAGGTCGAAAAGCGGTTGCGAAGAGCCCTTCCTTTGACCTCTTAAATTTTTTGTTAAAAATGAGTTTGAGATTTCATAGTTTTCTTCTCATAAACAATGCTTAGGTTGATGATCTCATGGGAAAATTAAGGCTTTGTGTTATATAATATTATGCATGATTTGTAATTATTAGCACAAATCATCATTAAAATCATGTCAATAGATGGAAACATCAATCTACAAGTCTCAATAAAATGGATTCCCAAGTTGGAAGTAAATCCAAGGATTATTGGATGAAAAACATGATAGGATGATCAACATATGGATACATTACAAAGGAAAGGTTGCAAGATATTTGAAAGGTTAACAAGATTTCACAATCATAAGGAAACCTTACACCTATGGAACTAACACATGGATTGCTGAGGTTGAATGGTAGTTTTAAAAACCACTGGTCAAACCTACACGAACCAGTTAGAAACCCCAATCAGGTTTCCACTGGAATCATTATAGAGTGGTTGGTAAAGTAATTAGTGATGACTTGATTGTCGAGCACAATAAATAAATATTGAGAATCTATTTGAATAATAGGGTAGTATTAATCCCAAGTAATTATGTCCAATGGAAGCCCAATTCCATGGTTGGAAAAAATCATCTAGAAAGTTAGTGTTCATCCAAGCTCCCTTAAGGTTTACCATAATAGAACTGGGCAAAATTTGGATCCCCATTTCAAATATCAAGCAGTATCCACTGTCAAAAGTTGTGAAATATTCACTTATTCACTTATTAATATTCTCTATGGCTTAAAAAACAAGTGTTTTTCCTTCTAAAACCATTTCTCATAGCCCCAAATCCTAGATCCTTATTGACCTTGATGGGGACTTTTTCAAAACCTACATCACGAGAGAAACCCCATAAAATATTTGCCAAGTAGATTTTGGATAATTCTAAGATGCTTCACATTGAATTCTCTCCTCTCATTGTGGCCTTGTTAAGGCTATTGTCACTACAACCTATCATTTCCTAGAATTTTTCTCTTAGTGTGCCCAACTTGACAATGCTTCTAAACAAGCCATCATGTCCAACGATTGTTCTCGAATTATTTTTACGACATCTATTTCTTAGATGCAAATACTTTCTAAGGATGTTGCACACTTGGAAATGCAAATCTCTCATCACAATATTTAAAACCCTAACAACAATTCAAGTAAAAAACTTATTGCATCTCTACCTTCCAAAAGGAACCACTCTTCTTGAAATTATCCTTCCTTTCCAAGCTTCTATCTTCCCGAAGCCTTTTAGAGAAGCAATTTTAGTGATTTCTATCATACTAGCTTATGATGATGACGATGATGATAGTGTAAATGAAGCTAACTTGGAATAATGAAAAGTAATTTTCACTAACCCCCAATTAAAAACTAACTATGAGAGACATAATTACAATGGTTACATGCATATTGTGCCTAATGTGGGAATCTTGTGTGTGAATAAAAACTTTATTAGTTCATGGCTAATCACTTTTTACCAATTCATTAATTAACCAACTAAACCATTAATTAAAGAGCAACACTAAGCATGGAAACAAAATCAAAACACAACATGAGAATCAACGCATACGGATACAAAGAAGTTTAAGTAGAAACCATTTTGAGAGAAAAACTAGCTCTCTTTGCTTCTCTTCTTTTATTATCATTCAATGTCATTACATTGGTTTCTTGGCCACTACCAACTAAGAGAAACCACTCCCTCTACATGAATTTGTTGACCTCTCCCACCTAGGAAGCCTCAACTTCCTCCTCTAACAATCAAGCACTTTCGACACACCCTCATATCCACAAATAACGTGGACCACGATTTCATTTATTTTCATATTGGGCCAAACATACTTTTTGCATATCTTTTTCATACTGGTCCATTACATCTTTTTTGTTTCTTAAGAATTAGTTTGCACCTAATTTTTATACAACTTTATAACCTACAAATAATATGAGAAAAATTGGGTTCAATGGCTCACAAAGGCCCTCGAGAAACCTTTTTATTCCTTGATCATTAAAGATACATTGTTGGGCTTTCCAAGTGTCACACAAATGTTAATTAGTAATTATGCTACTACATAGTTCACTTGATGCTTCGACCCTTACTACTCAAGATTAAATTAGACTAAATGGAAATCAAACATCTGACCAATAATAAATTACACATTATAGTGCGGCCAAGATTATATTTAAAACAATGACTAGGATTTTATCCCTTCCAAACCAAATCTAAAAATCAGAGAACAACAACTTGATCTTTCCATTTCCAAAGGACTTTATACATGATGAGGAAGCTTATCAACTATATGCATTGTCACTGGTGATAACTTCCTCAAGAATTTATTGGAAATCATCAAGAATTTAGGTGAACTCTCCATAAATCATGAGATAACCTTTTTGGTGCATTTAATGCAGTTGGTAACTTGGTAAGTTGGAATTATTATTATCTGACACTCCCCCTTAAGTCCAACTATATGAAAAACACACAAAATGTGTTATAGCACAATACATAAGACACAAACATACTCTTAATTCACATGCCTTCTCGTCTAAGTCTCAGCTAGGCTGACAAAATAATCTAGATTTTCCACAACACATAGCTTAGTTCTACAAATCTCAAATTTCTCCTTCCCAAGAGGCTTAGTGAATATGTGGGCCACATTTTCGTTTGTATTACAAAATATTAAGTCAGTTTCCTTTGATTGAAATTTTTCCTTACAAAATGGTGTTGTGTGTCTATATGATTTTACCTTGCATGACATATAAGGTTGTTCACCAATTTGATGGTGTTTTGATTATCACATCTAATCACTATGGGTTCTTGTTGAGCTTCTCCAACATCTTCAAGTATCCTTATAAGCCATATTGCTTTGCAGGTGGCACTACATAATGATCTATACTCTACTTCAACTGATGACAAGGAAACTATTATTTGTTTCTTAGTGCTCCATGGTATAGCTCTTGATCCTATATTAAACACATATCCAATGGCGGATTTCCTATCATCGAGATTTCAGGCCCAGTCAGAATCAAAATGACCTGTCAATTTAACATTACAATCATTAATATATTCAATACCAAAATTGATAGTTCCTTTTAAATATCGAAGGACGCTTTTTGTAGCTATCCAATGGATTTCATGAGGCTTAGCCATGCATTGACTAAGTATGTTTACTACATAAGAAATGTCTTGTCTAGTGGTAGTGAGGTAATTCAGGCTTCCCACTAATTGTCGATACAATTTTCCATTCACCTCCTTTATGCAATGATTTCTAAATTTGATATTTTGTTCCAATGGAGTACTCACTCGTTTACATCCATTTGTATGAAATCTCTTTAGTACCTCATTTGTATATTTGCTTTGTGTGATTAAAGTATTTACATTATCTCTCCATACTTCAAGACCTAGACAATAGTGAAGATGTCCAAGATCCATCATCTCAAATTCCTATGATAACTTTCCTTTTATATCTTTAATCACAACAATATTTCTCACAATCATGTCACTTGCATGTAATTGAACCTAGATGGGAAAAATGACAACCATTCTTCCCAAACATCTTAGATAACCCCAATTGACTCTCTCTCTCTCTCTCTCTCTCTCTCGTCACTCTCTCTTCTATATATATATATATATATATATTATTATATATATATATTAGTAAGTTCATATTATTGATAGGTAGGTTTGTGTTAGAATGAAAGGATTATTGGCATTGAACCATATAGAGCAGTAAATAAAGATGAATATTTGAACAATAAATATGTCAAATTGTTTACAAAAAAGTAAAAATAATTACTCTAATTGAAACACCAAGAATGTTACTTTCAATTAAATAAAAAATGGTAGAAAATCAAAATACGTTCAAAATAGAAGTTGGGAATAGTTAGAGAGTTGGTTAAGGACCATGAAAAAATTAAGAAACAAAGATCTAACATTTTCTTCCACATAAAAGATGTGAATGAATTTTGAAATGTCCATGAATTGATGACTAGTGATGAAAAGTAAGATAACTTCGACATTAAGGTGGTAGAAAGTAAAAAAGCGTTACAAAATATTAGGAGACCACTTAGTAATTTTGTCATGCTTAACGTTAAATATAATTCCACTATTGAAGATTATTCCATCACTTTACATAATCTAAAGCATGGAATGGGTTACAACGGTGTGAAAGAGGAAACTGAACAAAAAAACCATTTATTAATGATTGGATTAATTCATGTGTAATGTGGGAAATTTGGATAACCCCTGGGCACAAGCCATGGAGAAATTACCCCTGAACAAAAAAGCCATTTATTAATGATTGGATTAATTCATGTGTAATGTGGGAAATTTGGATAACCCTTGGGCACAAGCCATGGAGAAATTACCCTAGCTGTATGGTAAATTATGTGTAGGTGAATATATAGGATATTCATTTTTTTCAATATATATTTAATTATAGCTATAAATAAGTGAAGTGAAAAACACAAAAGACTTACTCTGATTTATACATCACTGGGGTTGTGGAGTAAATGTCTGTAAAACTCCGTAAAACTAGTTTTCATGACCCACCAATATTTTCTCCATGATTTTCAACCTATCTAACTTGCCCAACATAAAAAATGACTTTTGCATCCATATTTATCTCAACATACAAATTTGACATTAATACATGATAGAGTAAATAATTAATATGTGGCATGGGCGATTTTACATAGTAATTGGTTTTCTAAACTTGCAGGTGGTGTTGTGGAGTGTGGGAAAAAGTCGCAGTGAATTCTTGCCCATGTTTATTTACCAAACTTCGTTAAGTACCTTAACTTCTTTGTTGTGTTGTGGAATGGTCAGCATTGTACTTCTGCTCCAAATTCAATCATTTTTCTAGCAAACAAAATCACAACTGTGCAGTAGTTGACTGGGAAAGCACGGTGTTTGTTAGTCTGTTTAAGGCAGTGGTTAGGATTAATATTTCCAACACTCCCCCTTAATAATAAATTTTCGCCATTGGTAATGCCCAAAAAATCTCTTAGATAAACAAAGTTTTCACATACCAATGGATTTGTGAAAATATCAGCAAATTGTTCCTTTGACGTGCAATGCTGCAACAGAATTTCATCATTGTTAATCAACTCTCTGATAAAACGATATTTATCATCAATATGCTTGTTCCTCTTGTGAAAGACATAATTCTTTGAGAATGCAATTAGTGAGGTGTTGTCGCAGAAAACAGGTGTCATTTTCTCTTGGTCATAGCGAAGATCCGTCAACATCCTTCTCATCTAAACTACTTGACACGTTGTTATTGTTGCAACGACATATTCAACCTCTCTTGTTGACAATGAAACTATCGGATGCTTCTTGGAGGCCCATGAAACGGCTCCGGAACCCAAATGAAAAACATATCCAAGTGTACAAAATGTCATATTGTTTTGTCCCATTGTAATACCTTAGAACCCTTTTCGCTACTTGCTAATGTTTTTCCTTAGATGTCTCCATGAACCTCGACACCAAACTCACTGCATAAATTATATCTAACCTAGTGGTAATCAAATAAATCAAACTGCCTATCATGCTTTTGTATAATGTCAGATTGACATTGTTGCTACAAGCTTCTTTGCTCAACTTCAACCCCATGATAGTTGGAGTTGGTGCAGGCTTGTTGTTCTGCATTTTAAACGTCTCCAAAATGTCTCCTACATACTGTCCTTGAGAGATAAAAATTCCATTTTCTATTGCTTCACTTATATGTCTAAAGAATACCTTAACAACCCCAAGTCAGCCATTTAAATTTGATTCTTCATGACTTGTTTGAAATCATCAATGAGGAAATGATCACTGCTTGTGAAAATCAAATCATCTACATATAAGAAAACAATAAGAATATTACCATCATTCTCTTTGATGTAGAGAGTAGATTCACCGTCACATTTGTTGAAACCATTGTCCAACAAGTAAGAATCTATCCTGCTATACCATGCACGCAGTGCTTTCCATTGCCCATAAAGAGCTTTCCTCAAATGATACACTTTGTCTTCTTGGCCTTCTACCTCATAACCAAGCAGTTGCATGGAATACACTTGCTCTTTCAGCACTCCATTCAAGAACATTGATTTTATATCCATTTGATACACTTTCCATTTATGTTGTGTGAAAATCGCCACAACTGTACGCATTGTCTCCATCCTCGTGATGGTCATAAATGTCTCTGCATAATCTCTTCCATGTCATTGTTTCTATCCTTTGACAACTAGCCTTGCTTTGCGCCTTTCAATCTTACCGTCAACATTGCTCTTGGTCTTATAGACCCACTCCACTCCAATGACTTATTTTCCTTGCAGAAGTTTGACTAACTCCCATGTGTCATTATTTTCTTTTACTTCTATTTCTTCCTCCATTACTACAACCCATTTTTCATCTTTGACTGCATCTTAAAAATGGATTGGGTCATCTACATGAGAAAATAATGCAAAAAAGAAATTCAGACCAGCGCTACTGTCAACTTCATCTTTCTCATAGATCTCATTTAAATTTCTAAATTTTTGTCTTCTTGTGCTTGCTGAAGATGGGATTGACATGTCACTTGGTGTTGCGCTTTGTGCCATTCTTGGAGAAACACTTTCTTGACTGCGTGATAGTGTCCTATTATTTGTTGATGGTGTTACTTATTGCATGCTTTGTTGTGCTTGAATAGGAGTAGAGGGAGTCATTGTTGAGGAATTAATTGTTGTTGACAATTCCCCTTTGTCCTCATGTGGTATACATGATTTGAAATTGACTGTCTTCTCTAAACTTCCATCCCATGCTTCCTCTTCTATGAACTGCACATCTCTACTGATTATAACCTTCTTGGCTAATGGATTGTAGATTTTGTATGCATTGGATTCATCATCGTGTCCAACAGATATACATTTATCCCCCTTGCTATCCAACTTCTTCCTTAACTCATCTAGGACATGTGCATACACCACACATCCAAAGACTCTAATGTGAGTGACACTATGATTTCTTCCACTCCATGCCTCTTTATGAACCATATTCTGGATGCTTTGGTTGGACATCTATTCAAGATATATGTTGCAAAAGTGACAGCTTGAGCCCAATAATCATTTGGAAAATGATTTACCTTCAACATAATCATTTCCATTTCCATAATGGTTCTACTCTTCCATTCCATGACACCATTTTGCTAAGGTGTATATCTTGTTGTAAATTTCTTGTGAATTCCATGCTCCCTAAAAAATCAAGGGAAATCATTTGATATGTATTTGCCACCTCTGTCAATCTCGAGGAGTTTGATGTAGTATACACTTTGCTTCTCAACAAGAGCCTTGTATTGGTGAAGGTGATCAAACACTTCACTTTTATGTTTTAGGAGATAGACCCATGTCTTCCTTCTGTAGTCATCTATGAAGGTCAATAGATAGTGGCTACCACTAATTGATGTTGTCTGCATTGGTCCACATAAATCTAAGTGGACAATCTTCAAGGGTTCTTTTTCCCTTATTGACTTTCTTGTTGGAAATGCCTATCTATGTTGTTTTCCCAAAATACATCCTTCACATAGGTTGTTTGGTTTTCCTATGAGTGGAAAACCCTTCACCATGCCTTCTCTATGCAGCAAATTCAAACCTCCAAAACTGAGTTGACCAAATCTCAAATCCCATAACCAATTTTCATCTTTAACTTCTTCTTGAAACTTTATTTGTGTGATAACTGCATCTTTTCTTCGATTGTCTTGTGAGTTCATTGATAGTTGTGCTTGTGCACCTTCTTCTTTCAAATATGATCTTATCTTTAGGGGAAACATTCTATTGTTTTTCATCTCAACCTTTGCAATTATCTGTCTTCTTGGAGGCCTATCAAAAATTGTGCAGACATCATTTTTGAACAAGACACTACTGTAGCCATTTTGCATTAGTTGTCCAATGCTTATAATGTTGCTTCAAGAAGGGGACAAGGTAAACATCTTAGATGTACTTCTTCTCCCCCTTCTTTGTTAGTATAATAACTCTTCCTTTTCTGATGATAGATACTTTCTATCAACCCCTAATGTCACTTCAACTTTCACACTTTCATCTAGATTGGAAAACATTTCTATGTTCCCTCACATGTGGTTGCTACACCCTGAATTTAGATACCATATATCACTTTGTTTTTCTTGCACTACATTACAAGCTAAAAACATGCTATCATGGTTTTGATTTTCTTTTGTGAAATTTACACTTGGTTTATTACTAATGTCATATTTCTTCTTTGCACATTCATTTTCATAATGAACATACTTCTTACAGTAATGGCATTAAACTTAAGATTTATCATACCTCTAACCTTGTGCTTGATTTTGCCTTAGGCCTTGACTTGGGTTTTGATTGCTACCCCATCCACTTGAGCTTGAAGGGCTACTTCTTCCACCTCTGTGTGGGCTTCTTCCTCTTCCTCTAGCATATGAACTTCATCTTCCTCTACCTTGACCAAATGAAACTTGTGTCTTGAAGGCATGCTCCAATGAGGAGCTTGTTCCTCTAATCAGTCTATATTAATGAGAAATGAGTGATGCATGAAGCTCGTCCACTAAGAGCTGTGAGAGATCCTTTGTCTCTTCTATGGCCACAAAAATGGCATCAAACCTTACTGGCAGACTTCTGAAAAAAATTTCAACTATTCTCCTTTCCTCAAGTGTCTCCTCATGAGACCTCATTTGAGTAACCAACCCAATTAAATGTGTAAAAAATGAGTCTACATTCTCAGACTCTTTCATAAAAATTGTTTCAAAATATTTTCTCAGCGTTTGTAGTTTTGTTGTCATGACTTTTACCATGCCTTGGTAGGTTGTCTCGAGGGTGTCCCATGCTTGCTTGGACTTTGTTGCTTTTGCAACCCTTGGGGAAATACTTTCATGAACTGCTTGAAAAATGTAGAAGAGGGATTTTGCATCCCTTTTCCTTTTGTCCCTCAATGAATCCCTTTATGCTTGAGACAAGACATTGTATGCTACTACATCCGCTCGTTCTGGAAAACCATTCTCCACCAAATCCCAAATGTCTTGAGACTAGAAAAGAGCCTTTATTGTAATAGACCAATAATCATAATTTTTGCCATTAAATTGAGGTATTTGAGGTTTAGTCAAGATTTTGCTTGATGTTACCATTTTTAATGAAAGAAAAAAAACTTTCTACTAGCTAGTAAATACACTTCAAAAATTCTTCCTTGAAAATAATTTTCAATTGCTAGTAAAAACACTTGTTTTTACACTAATAGTATTTAACTCGCTCTCATACCATGTTAGAAAAATCTACAGGGAGGTAGAGGAGATATTTCTAACATAGAATTTAGTTATGGCAAGGAAATCACAACTAATCTTTGGTTGTGGCAAGGTAAGTCTCATGTTGCAGCAAGGATATCGCAACTACACAAAAGCTTAATAAAAATATAGAGTTCACTCATGGGAAAAAAGAATAAAAATGGTTGCGGTGTGATAAATGGTGGTTGAAGCTCCAAGTGTAAAATATAAAAGACTTACTGCAATTTAGAGATCACTAGGGTTGCAGAGTAAATATATGTAAAAGTTCGTAAACCTAGTTTTCACGCAGCCACCAATATTTCCTCAACGATTTTCTCCCCTCTCTCGCTTTGTAGCTTACTCAACACTACAAATGAATTTTACAATCATATTTATCTCAACATACAAATTTGACATTAATACATGATAGAGAAAATAATTAATACACAACATGGGTGATTTTACATAGTAATTTGGTTTCTAAACTTGCAAGTGTTGTGGAGTGTGGGCAACACTCGCGGAGTGAATGCTTTCCCATATTTATTTACCAAACTTCATAAGTGCCTTAACTTCTCTATTGTGTTGCTGAATGGTCAAAGTTCTACTTCTACTCTAACTTAACAAAATCAAAATTGCAACTATGTAGTAGTTGACTCAAAAAGCATGTTCTTTTGTGAGTTGTTTTGTCGGTGTATTTAACGCAGTGGTTGGGATTAATATTTCCAACATCCACGAGGGATTCTTACAACTTTTAATTCACATAGCAGCTCACTCTTTAACCCACGCCACTCTGTGCTATACTCCACATAGCTATTACTCCACACAACTTCACATAAGCTTCAAACTCACACATACAAGAAACCACACCACCATGCTTTTCCACACGTTGGGAGTTCTCTAGGTCTCTTCTCCTCACACTCTAAGCTAGCTCCTTTGCTCAATTTCATAGGAGGAGTGCTCTCCTACAGTGCTTCAAACACCACCCATTATCGAGTTAAATGCTCCACGACATCAATACATTGCAGATTAAAGGTTTCTTCCATCACAAGGAATGATTCACACCTTATAAAAGCACCTCACCGCACTACAAGTAGTGGGAAACTATCACTAATTCCACACTCCCTCTAATCCTCAAGGCTTCTCAACACTCAGCTTCAATATCACTTTATGATCCATGCTCTCATCCTCACGTGAAGTTCAGGAGTGTGTGACCACACTTCATAGATGGGGCAAATCCGCTTCAGGTTCACCACATGACACACATTCAAATATGTAGTACACATTTCAATATGTAGCACCCAATAGTTAAGCTCCCACATACAAGGAGCAACAATTCTTCAATCAAAATACCAAGCCTTCAGCTCTTCACTCCACCAAGCCGACTCCACTTGGCTTTGATACCATATCAAAAATATGAAGACTCACAAGGAGATTTCTTATTGCATTACACATAAGACAATTTATATATAAGCACCACCATATAATTTACGGGGATACCATCGAAAATCATTTACCATCTACAAATACTTGATGATCATTTACTATCTACCTATACTTGTCTACTATTTCCAACAGACACTAACTACACGTCTTCATATGAACAAACATGATTATTATTATAACATGTGAGAGATCTAAAAATGACTAAAAAAGTGAAGGAATGTGGGCTCCATGAACTATCTATGACAAAAACAAGTTTGTAATAATGTTGAATACCATATGTTTTAAAATAAAGTGTGGGAGATGCTAAGATTTTTTGGAGGATCTAAAACTACTACGGTTTGTCAGAGATCTAAATATGACTAAAACGATGAAGGAACACAATCTCGGTGAATTGTTTGTGAGATTGATATGCAACATGGATGAAACAAGTCTTTGTTGGGACTATGATGCCAAATTTCACATTGAAAATTTTGTCATGGTGTGGCATTTTCCAAGCTTACTGTGCGAGATTTGAAAATATGTGACTGTATGGGGGCCACCTATGTGAAGTTGGATTCGATTGTCTTTAGCTACGAGAGATGCCTTTGTGGAAGTCATGTAAAGATTGATGGGGATGATGATGGAGAAAATTATGATTAAAACTAGGTGGTATCACTTGCCACTAGATACTTAAGATAGCCTCTTGGCTAGTCTTCTACTGATCAAGAAGAGGAAAAATCCAAAGATGACCGACATGACAAGCCCTTGTTTAAAAGCCCTTAGGGTGGCAGTCTTACATCTATGCAGACTGATGAGTCCCAGAAATGGGTAATTATATGGGCTCATTTAGCCTCCTAATTCAACTTAATCCACTATTCTCATCAGTTTATTGCATGTTTTTGGTTATATTTATGCTAATAGAGTGAATTGGGTTAGTCATTATGCCAAAAAGTCTAATGTGTGCTTTACGCAGATTTTTGGTCAATTTTGAGACAAAATCAAAGGTTTAAAGAGCACTTGGCAGCCAAATTCATGGAAGAATAAGGGAGAGGATTTTTATCAAGGTGTCCCCTTCATTTATGAGCCCTTATCTTGAATTCGCCATCAAAAACTCGGAGCACAAGGGGCAGCCAAGCAAGTCAAGTGGGACTGGTGTTAAGTGCAAGTTTTGGCAGCCAAGTTGCTAAAGTTTAGGAGGACTGTTGGGGTCCTCAATTTGTATAAATAAGAAGGCTTAGGGTGTCAGTTCAGTTAGTCTTATTTTAGTCAGATTGTAGTTAGATTTTAGTGAGTAGGTTAGCCATTTGATAGTCTATTTTCTCACTTTAGTGCAACACATTTTCGAGTTTTTCTTGTAGACAGCTTTTGGGATGTAACTATTATTTTTTGATCAATAACGATGAATCTAGCTTTGCACCAGCTCTAATATTTATTAGGAGGTTGTAGCTCTTGGGGTTGGGCCCAACCCAAGTGCCAGTACCTCCTTTGTGTACTTTTATGTGTCTTTGTTGCATTCATAGAAGAATTTCTGTTATTTAGATTAAAATCTTGCCTTGTTACTTAGGTTGCTTTTGATGATTAAAGTAGCTTTCCATGCTTCAAGTTGATTTGAAATTTTGGTAAGAGAAAGAATCTTCAAAAAGGCCATCGAACAATCCTTGATCTCATCTCTCCCTCCTAGGGACCATGAGCTGAGACCAAGACGTACTTGCTGCCACAAAAACATTGTTTTTGCCTCTTCATGCAATTGCTAGTGTTAGATTTTTAGTTAGGAAAGTTGATACGATTTGTACTTACATGTTTAGAATCTATTATTGCTTAGTTTCCATAGTTATCTTGCATGATTTTCTATCTATAAACTTTTTTTCATCATGTTTTTGGTTTTTAGTTCAGATTAGGTCAAAATAGATAGATTTTTGGTTTTTCTTGTCTTTTTTCAATCAATTTTGGAAAATAGTGTGCAGAACACATGTAATAACTCCCTGCCTATCCTTCCTCCATCTTACAACCTACTCCAACCCCTAATCTAAGATTCCTTCCCTTCATTCACTACACTTTTCCAATTTGCCTAATTTTTACATTCTTGTGCATCATTGCTCCCTCCATCCTTGAACAAATCCAACCACCTTAATCACTCCTTAGCTTAATTTACTAGGTCCTAGACCCCTTCACATACTCATCCATTCTCCATTTCCACTTTCCCACCATTTTCCCACCATCAACCCTCCAAAAACCTCTTTCGGATATTCTTGTAGAACATCCTGTAGAACCCCTGCAGACTTCCTGTAGAAGTTCGCTAGAGTGGTTTTTCGAGATTTGATCGATGTGAAACTCTCTAGAAGGGTGCTAGGGACCCCTTAGGCCCTCTTCTCACCTTCGAAACCTCCTGCAAGCACCTAATCCATTTCCTTTCACCAATCAACCTCTACACAGTCGAAAACAGTTAAAGCACATGCATAATAATTCTGACAACTTACTAAAAAATACAAAAAGATGCTTTTTCTAGATTTTACTTCAGAAGTAGCTTAGTCACATGCATTTTATCTTTCCAAGAGTCAATGGCATCCATTTCCACCGCTTTCATCTCTTTTCTTGCACGAGTAGTGTTAGTCGGTAAAACTAGGGTTTCCTAGGGTTTTCATTTCTTTTCAGCTTTCAGCTTCTTTCTGCAAATAGACTAGCCTTTGTTGAGTTAGCTTTCATCTTTCACAGTTAGAAGCTTCTTCTAAGAGCTCATAGAAGTTGGCTTAAGCTCCTAGTGGACTTGTGCCAGCTGATCAAGTGACAGCCTGCGGCAAGAGCTAGTACTTGTACATATAGCACCGCCACTTCCAAGTTTGTTACAAACAACCAGGTTGAAAAAAGTAAAGAAGGGAGCCCTAAGAGTTGCAGCATTATTGCTGCAATATTAGAGCTCACCATCTTTTTGACAGCATTTCCGGGGAAGAGTCCGAGTATTGGTGATTGTTGCTTTTCTTCTATTTTCTACTACAACCTTCTGCTAAGTAGTTTATTTCAACAAGAGTAGAGTAGTTGTTTCATTTCCATTCTGCAATTTCATTTCTGCAAAAGTAGATTAGACATTTCCTGCTTTCCTAAATTAGCATTTCAATTCCACAATTTCAATTTTGCAAGCGTAGATTAGCATTTCTATTCTGCAAGCGTAGCTTAGCATTTCATTTATGCAATTTCATTTCAGCAACATAGATTAGTCCTTCCCTGCTTTCATTTCAATTCTACATGTTCATTTCAGCAAGATAGATTTTAGTTAGTTGCAGTTCAATCTATTTCATTTTTGTAGGTACAAGCAGAAAAAAATACAAAAATCAACCAAAAAGATTTGCTTTCATGCCTTGTAGGAGTAGAGATAAGTAAAAAAAATGTTTGCACAACACCCCCACTACTTCACACAACCAACCTTCTCTCTTCCTCGATGGCTGTGATTAAGAAGAACCCCTAGGGGGATAGCAAGACATATTTGAAGAAGCTCTAGGGGAGAAGAAGAAGAAAACATTCCTCTAGAGAAAATGGCTGAAAATAGAAATGTTGGGAGTAGTACCTTTTCTTCCAACTCATCCATTGAAGGTGAAATTGGGAACATGTGGGAAGATTGCAAGAGCGAGATAAGGCGGATGGTTGCCATGCAAATGGGTACCTTGCGGATCCAAAGGAAGTAAGAGGGAGCCGAGAGGGCTTTGGCCATCTTTTGTCCTAGGTGCACTAGAAAGCATCCTAGGAACAAATGTCCATTCCACTCTATAGAAGTGTGTTTTATCTGTGAAGAAGACCATCCTACGAATCAGTGCCCCTCCTTGCCCCGAATTAAAGCTGCATGTCAGAGGCCCAAAGGAGCCACTGAACCACTCTATTATATGAACCAAAGGAGGCCACATGGACCCATACCTTACCAGTAGGAAATGCAAGGGACATCCTAGACCTATTACAACCCCTATCAAGCCACTTCCATGCCTTATTGGGGTTCCCCTGCTCATCATTCCTGGTCCACACCTTCTCCTTGGTCCTTCACATATCCATATTATGCCCAACCAGCTACTCAACCATTTCACCCCTACGCTCAGCCACAGCCTCAGTCGAATGCACCTCATCAGGGGTGGAGGCCCCAGTACAACACTCCTCCAGCTCCTTTTCCTCCACCACTTGCTCAACCGCAACCATCACCTCCTGCTCCACCAAGGTATCCCCAAATGCCTGTTGAACCAAAACTTGAACCCAAATAATAGGCAAGCTCAACAAGTATATAGTGGGAAACCACCTACCCAACCACAACCCCACCCACATCCATCTCAAATATACACCCCCACTCAACTACCCATACCACCATTTCCAAACCCACATGTTGGAGTAGCTCAACCCAATTACAATGTTGAGGCACAACATTTCCAAACAACTCCTTTTGAGCTCATTGATATTCACCATAGCTCAGGAAGAGTATTGCAAGAAAGGGATTATATTGATATCATTTAAGGTCCACATCCAACGGAAGAAGATGCAAAAGAGAAGAGCAAAGAACCATGGGCTGCACTTAATGAAGAGAAGACAAAATAATGAGAGATTAAAAGAGCTCCCTCATGGTTACCATCAAATCCTCCATGTATTCAAGAGAAAAAAAAACAAAAAGAGGAAGATGAGAAGGTCATGGTAGAAGGTGACATGAAGAATGATCTAGATCAGCAAAAGGATTAAGGATATTAGAGCTATATTGAGATATGGTTCCAGAAGGTCACTAAGTTGCAGCAGTATTCTCTTCCTCACCTATTCTTGATCCCTTGAAAGTGAAATCATTTGGTCTCTGAAATTTGAATACCTGTCAAAGCATGCATTTCAAGCCTCCACATCATTTTGTCTATCATCTTGATGTGCACATGGCTTCATTGGAAGTATTCTTATACTTGAAAATGATTTTGTTTTTCAAGTAGGGTAGGGTAGGAAAAAAAAGAAAAAAGAAAAAAATGAAAATAAGAGGAAAATAAAAGTCTAAGGTGAAAACCTCCTTGGAGGCACCTCAGATTGGCTGATTGATTGAAAACCTCCATGAGGCAGCCAATGGGTTGGAAAGAAGAGAAAAGAAAAAGAGAATAAGATCCATGGGTGAAAACCTCCCTTGGAGGTGCCCAGGGCAGGAAATTAGTGTGAAAACCTCCATGAGGCACCCTAGTTGTTTTCAAAAGAAAAAGAGAAAAAGAAAGAAGAAAAGAAAAAGAAAAATAAACCTAATTTCTGTTGAATAATTGCAGGTTACAAGAAGGACATTCCAGGTTAGGAGGATCGCACAAAACAAAGACAGAGGTTAGCACTAGGCTGTAAACATCCTTCAAAATCCACTCCTCCATGACCACTACCCTTTCCCAAGAGTTGGTCTCATTCGGACTCAGATTTCACCTTCTACAGGAAGTTTTGTGTCTTCTACAAGAAGATCCTGTAGAGCCTACAAACAAGCCAAGATCGATCTCTGAGGAGGACCAGATTGAGAATCTATCCATGAGGCTTGTAAACATCCCTGTTTCCATCCCTTGCCGTTCTCCATCATTTTTTCCACCTCATTGTGCTTCTTTTTTGAAAATTGTGTTTTCTGCAGGAAGTTCCTATAGAAATTAGAGAAAGCTAGAAATGGATTTTAACTTCCTGTAGAAATTAGAGAAAGCTAGGAATGTATTTTTAAAAGTAGTTTCGCGAACATGGAATCTTCATAAAGGGTTTATAAATCCTCATACAGTTTTCAAACCCCTCTTCCATCATTTCCATGCCTGCATTACACCCCAAGCTCATTTTTCTTACCGTAAAAAAAAATAGCAGAATGCTTTGATACGAAAATACAGAGCAAAAATTTGTTTTCTTCCTAACTTGAAAACCGTGCATCCATTTAAAAAATTGTTTTATGGGAAGTTGTATAGGGATGATGGCAACATGCCCAAGCAATTTCAGCCAATTCTAGTGCACAATGTCCAAGAAATAAACCTCCATCACCTTTAGCCATTTTTGCATTTTCTCCATACCTGTGAAACCATCTAAAATCATGTTTCATGGGGAGATGCATATGGGTGATAATTACCTGCCCAAGCAATTTCAGCCAATTCCAGTGCACGGTTTCTGAGAAATTGACCTCCATCACCTTCAACCATTTTCAGTTTTTCTCGAAATCTATGTATCCATTGACCACAATTTTGCTATGGGAGGTGCATAATGATGATAGAAACATGCTCAGAAAGTTTCAGGTCAATGCAGTCCATCATTTGGGAGCTATGGGCAAAACAGGTCACTGGTCTGCAAAAATCCAGCATCAGCAGCATGAGGGTGCAAATCTGAATGCTGAAACAGACTCTTGCAGCTTACATCTAGCCAAAGGATACATGCACAAGAAAAATAGCCACATATTAGCAACCAAACCAACATGCATCCACAGAAACAAAGGCATGCAACAAAAGGAAAGGCCACAACACCTTATAGCAAACGCATTCGACTTCTAGGTACGTGACTAAACCCGTTCCTATGTTGCATGAATGTAATTTAAGAACTACGTGGATAATGAGATGGTTGTGATTAAACAAGATCGGTGGCCAACTAACTAGGCACCCTCATCCAGTTCAAAAAATGCTTGGTGGGTGCAATCGACACGTGTGCTCAGCCATCTCAAGAAGAAAACTAAAAATAGGTAGTGGTAGCTGTTTAAAATCCAATGTAATTGATGGAAGTGATTACAGGTAGAAAACATATAGTTCATAATAACACTGCAGTGAGGACCAATGGTCTACATGGGGCCAATGTGCACTTGGCCATCTCACCCTCCATCAATGGAAGTCTCCATAAACATCCAATCGAACTCATCTTTGAAATACTCTCACCACCATTGTTTCCATTTTATTATCGTCCCTATAGTTGCAACAAGCTCCATACCACCTCCATAGTAGCGAACCAATATTTCTCTCCCATTTTTTGAAACCCTCCTACTTATCGACATTCTACAGGAAGATGTAATAGTTCTACAGGTACCGGGAGCCTTCTACAGGAAGGTTCTACAGGAAAGGCAGAAAACCACTATGCGGAAAGAAAACCGGGAATTTTCGTCGAATTTCAAGCTCAAAACAAGGTAGGCTTGGGAAAACTTCTCTATGCATGATTTGTTTGTGCAAGGTGCTGAAATAAACACGACATTAGAATGAAAAGAGAGAGAGAAACTCTACTTGTGTATTAAACAAACCGTGAAAGATTGCCTGCATATTTCACTGAATTTACCCAGTTCTTTCTCTGCATTTCAAAATATCCTCATCAGTTTTAAAAAAATTCTCCTGTAAGGAAGATACATGCTACAATAGAGGCCACCCTGTTTGTGTGAAAAAAAGCAACTGAATTTACATATCTATCCATGTGCTAAGAAAAGACCATGTATCCTTATGCTCTGTTCTGTAAAAAAAAAAAAAATTCATAAACAGACAGTTAAATTTTCGGTGACAACAGTTTCCAAACAGGGGAATTACTTCCATTTGATGTTGTGAGGAGCACACTAAAAATTCCTTCTTGGGTTTAGAAAAAATTGAATTCAGCTATTCTCTGTTTCAGTGATTGACTGTGTTTTTTTCCCACCTGAGCATTTTCTTTTCTGGTTAAAACACAAACTCAACACCATTCCAACTGAAGAAATTGAGAAGAACATTGATGAGGGAGCATAAGACATTCAAGTAGAGGGAAAAACAAAGGAAGAACAAAAGGAAAAAGAGGAATTTGACAAGACCACTGAGCATGAGATAGAAAAGGAGACAACAAAAAAAAAAAAAGGTGAAAAAGGAAAAAGTTTGGGAAGAAAAAGGCCAAGAAAGCCCAAAATAAGATAGCCACAACCAAGGTAGGGACCCAATAAGAGAAAGGAAAGACACACCCTGAGATATCAGTGACACAAGCAGAAATAATGGGCATAGATATTTCTATAGGAAGTGAAGGGAAAGAGCAACAAAAAAAACATCCCTTGAAATCTTGGCAAGGGAGGCAGCAGCTGTGGTTGTTGCATTAAGCACACCTACAAAACAAAAAGGAAAAGGAAAAAGGCAAACCTCTATGTATTTTAGGGCCAAGAAAAGCACAAGAATTCAAACAACCAGAATAAGAGGAGTAGTGGAAGGACATGGACAAGAAGGCAAAATTTTATGGCACACATGAGTAGACCACATCAGAAGCTTGGGATGATAAGGAGGCCACTAGATCTAGTAAGAATCAAGAGATAGATTAGTTGCTCAGAGGATGAGCAACACCTTCAGTAGGGGGTGATGATCAGCACCAGAAATGGGTAATTATATGGGCTCATGTAGCCTCCTAATTCAACTTAATCCAGCATTCTCATTAGTTTATTACATGTTTTTTTATTATATTTATGCCAATAGAGTGAATTGGGTTAGTCATTATGCCAAAAAGTCTAATGTGTGCTTTATGCATATTTTTGGTCAATTTTGAGACAAAATCAAAGGTTTAATGAGCACTTGGCAGCAAAATTCATGGAAAAACAAGGGAGAGGATTTGTAGGAAGGTGTCCCCTTCATTTATGAGCCCTTACCTCAAATTCTCCATCAAAAACTTGGAGCACAAGGGGCAGCCAAGCAAGTCAAGTGGGACTGCTGTTAACTGCAAGTTTTGGCAGTCGAGTTCCTAAAGTTCAGGAGGACTGTTGGGGTCCTGAATTTGTATAAATAAGAAGGCTTAGGGCCTTAGTTCAATTAGTTAGATTTTAGTCAGATTGTAGTTATAATTTAGTTAGTCGGTTAGCCATTTGATAGTCTATTTTCTCACTTTAATGCAGCACATTTTCGAGTTTTTCTTTTAGACAGTTTTTGGGATGTAACTATTATTTTTTTATCAATAAAGATGAATCCAGCTTTGCACCAGCTCTAATCTTTCTTAGGAGGCTGTAGCTCTTGAGGTTGGGCACAACCCAAGTGCCAGTACCTCCTTTGTGTAATTTTATGTGTCTTTGCTACATTCATAGAATAATTTATGTTATTTAGATTAAAATCTTTCTTTGTTACTTAGGTTGTTGTTGATCATTAAAGTAGCTTTCCATGCTTCAGGTTGATTTGATAGTTTGGTAACAGAAAGGATCCTCAAAAAGGCCATCAAGCAATCCTTGATCTCATCTCTCCTCCTTCGGACCATGAGCTGAGACTGAGGCGTACTTGCTGCCACAAAAGCATTGTCTTTGCCTCTTCATGTAATTGCTAGTGTTAGATTTTTAGTTAGGAAAGTTGATACCAGTTGTACTTACATGTTTAGAATCTATTCTTGCTTAGTTTCCATAGTTATCTTGCATGATTTTCTGTCTATAAACTTTTGTTCATCATGTTTTTGGTTTTTATGTCAAATTAGGTCAAAATAGATAGATTTTTGGTTTTTCTAGTCTTTTCTCGATCAATTTTGGAAAATAGTGTGCAGAACACATGTAATACCTCCTTTCCTATCCTTCCTCCATCTTACAACATACTCCAACCCCTAATCTAAGATTCATTCCCTTCATTCGCTACACTTTTCCAATTTGCCCTAATTTCTACATTCTTGTGCATCATTGTTCCCTCCATCCTTGAACAAATCCAACCACCTTAATCACTTCTTGGCTTCATCTACCAGGTCCTAGACCCCTTCACATCCCCATTAAACTTCCATTTCCACTTTCCCACCGTTTTTCCACCATCAAACCTCCAAAATCCTCTTTCAGATCTTCCTGTAGAACATCGTGTAGAACCCCTGCAGACTTCCTCTAGATGTTCACGAGAGCGATTTTTCGAGATCTGATCACTGTGACACTCTCTAAAAGGGTCCTAGAGACCCCTTAGGCCCTCTTCTCACCTTCCCAACCTCCTACAAGCACCTACTCCATTTCCTTTCACCAATCAACCTCGCACAGTAAAAAACAGTTAAAGTACATGCATAATAATTATGACAACTTACTCAAAAATACAAAAAGATGCTTTTTCCATATTTTACTTCAGAATTAGCTTAGTCACATGCATTTTTCCTTTCCAAGATTCAATGGCATCCATTTCCACTTCTTTTATCTATTTTCTTACACCAATAGGGTTAGTCGGTAAAACTAGGGTTTGCTAGGGTTTGCATTTCTTTTCAGCTTTCAACTTCTTTCTGCAAATATACTAGCCTCTGTTGAGTTAGCTTTCATCCATCACAGTTAAAAGCTTCTTCTAAGAGCTCATATAAGTTGGCTTAATATCCCAGTGGGCTTGTGCTAGCTGATCAAGTGACAGCCTGCGGCAGGAGCTAGTACTTGTGCATACATCACCATCGCTTCCAAGTTTGTTACGAACAACCAGGTTGATAAAAGTAAAGAAGGGAGCCGTAGGATTTGTAGCATTATTGCTGCAATACTAGATCTCACCACAAACACAATCTCTATTGTTCTCTGAATGACATAGACCCACCAGAAAAAGCTCATTCTTCTAATCCATCTGAGATAAGTGGAGGGTTGGAAGAGTTTCATCACCTTGAGGAATTTTATATTTTTGTTAAGACCCTAAACGAGAAGTCCCTCCTCTTTTGTGTCTTTAGCTTGGACTATGTGGTGAATATTAAGTAGAGTATAGAGAATTGGGTGGGCATTCATGCATATTTACAAAGTCTTCTTCATGAAGGGAAGTAGTTTCAAGACCTATCTTAGCGGTAGGATTACAACATTTCAAGAAATTATACCATTGTCTTGAGTTTGACGTTGCAAGGGTGTGCTTTGAGAACTAGTAACCTAGGATGTTAGTCTCTTATAAGGATGCAACATCAAATAAGGAAAATAACCCATCAAACCTCCCACAATACAATCAATAATTTGTATTGTCAAAACTAATGCAACAAGAACCTTCTCTAGAGGTAAAAGTAAGTAATGTAAATCATTTGTTTTGTTCTTCAATCAGGGGTAGTGATTTATAAATTCAATGGGTTTTGGCTAAGGTATTGTGGTCAGTGTTATTAGATTTTTACAACCTGGACAAAGAACTATGATATATACTTATGTTCAAAAGGATTTCTCATTGTTCAATTTGATACTAAGGAATATTTGGATAAAGTATTGAAAGAATGACCCTAGTTTTGCGGAAGAGCAGGGATTTTCAT
This sequence comes from Pinus taeda, assembly GCA_000404065.3. Classification (NCBI taxonomy): domain Eukaryota; kingdom Viridiplantae; phylum Streptophyta; class Pinopsida; order Pinales; family Pinaceae; genus Pinus; species Pinus taeda. The sequence goes on along the minus strand of APFE030617899.1, from coordinate 158,737 downwards.
CAACCCTTACATTCCAGACTCGAAGATAAGAGTATGGGTGAGGTTTCCAAATTCTACCCTTCCTTTCTAGAATCACAAGGTCCTTGATCATATCGAAAATAAGTTGTGGTCACTTAAAAAATGGATGTCAATGGATAAAAGGTCATTTACCTACGACCATATTAACATGAAACATAAAACCTTTTAGTGGACCCAAATTCTCGATTATGAAAATAGATAATTCATATACCCCTCATGTTACCAAACTCAAAACTTGCAAGACACATCCCCACACAAAATAACACTGAAAAAAAGGCCGAAATTTCAAAACAAAATGATGGAAACCTTATTGTCCTTTCTTCATGAAGAAGGAAGAAGGGGGAATCACGCATCAAACCAAGAAGAACTGAGTATTCACCCACATGTTGGAAATGCAACTCACAAGCACAATGGTACAAAATAAGAAGTAATTATTGAATTCCAAAAACAACAAAATATGACACACGAAGAGGATGGATGGTGGGAAGTAAGAGAGCCCATGTTAAGTTCACGTTCGCACACACTAAGTGATTTGGAAATGGTACTTGAGCTATTTGGCAGTGGTTCCAGTGGCAATGGTCCTTGAGCTATTTGGCAGTGGTTCTATTTGTCCCCTACTGAGGCTATGATAAAAGGTCCAAAGAAAGAATGGACAAAAGGAAAATTCAAGTGATTACTATAACACTTAACTACTCATGTTTATTTTTTATTTACAGCCTTTGTTATGCTTATAAGGAGAGAAGTTACTCTTAGCCAATGGGGATAATATCTATAAAATTTAATTTTGTTCTATTTTTCAAAAGTTGAAACAAAATTACAATTTTTTTGCTTTTGCAAAAAAATACGTTTTAAAATAAATTCATAATTAAAATCTAATATTTACAAAGTGAACTTCACTTTTCATAGACCACCCTCAAATATGTTTTAAAATAACTTCATAATTAAAATCTAATATTTACAAAGTGAACTTGGATTTTAATAGACCACCCTAGATTCATCTTAAAGTTGGATCTACCAAGTGTCGAGAGGGATGAAATCTTTTTGCATCCTAAGAAATTCTCATCTCAATATATTCGATACTCTTTCCACTTGATAGATAGGAGTTAAGATGGATCTAGGGTCGTCTATTTCTCCCCTTTAAATAGGTCAGATATTCTACATGAATACCATGGGTTCTCATAAAACTCTAAAACTTGACCAAATCAAGTTTACTTAACTACCCAACCAAAATTAATTTAAAACTAGCATTTGCACCTAATGTTGCAAAGGAAACGTCGTAAGTCATAGTGTGTGGAAGAATATTGAAATGTGAATGGGCTTTTATGGGCTTTTTTGAAAGCAAGAGTCGATGTATTTGAGTTTTAATTTGAGGAAGCCATGTCAAAAAGCATATTTGGGGGTTAAAGTGGCTACAAAATGGAATGCAAGTAGTCATAAATGTCCATTGAACTTGTTTAGACACCTTCATATCTCGATTGAAATGTGTAGTTGAAAGTGAAGGTAAAGGAATGAATTCACGCAAAACGCGAACAAGAACTGGGTATCCATATCAATTTGGATAGGGTTATTTAAGAAATCATTAATCAAACAAGAAATTTAATTAATATGAAGACATATTGAAAAATGTATTATATTCATTGAAATAAATTGATTTTGTTAACAAAATATGTTAAAACCCATTGATAATGAATCGGTTGTGAAGACATAAACTATCAAAATGGTACTTAATCTCGAAACATCCTTTTTCAAGTTTCAAATGGAAAATACAAATAGTGACTATAATATTCTAAAGAACTTTGTGCTTGTCATTCCATATTTGACATTGTATCAAAACTTGTTGGAGGCATCGAAGACCTAAAGAAGCAGTAATGAACCTACGAAATGTATATTTTGTTAGAAGTTGTAATATGTAAATCGGTTGTAGAAATTTATTAGTAATACTTTTCAAGTGAGTTGTGTTAAAATGAATTTGGGATGATTGGAAATGAAGTTACCTTTGCCATGGGGATTTATATATTGTTAGTTGAAGATGCACGGTGAATGATGGCATACTGAACACCATTGGAGATTTATGCATAGTTGGAGACACATATTTCTTTCTTGCTATTCTGCTTGAATAAAGAACATGAGGTTTTTATCAAAATCTAATAAAAAACAATTCGTTCTCAAGATTTTATTTCTATGATTGAAAATGTCATACCTGAGCTCATTAGGGTCAAAATCAAATCAATCAAAAGCCTAGAGTTCTTAGGATTCCATATCTGACAACATAATTAAGTTCTTTGAGGTAAAATCAAAATTTAACCAAAAGCATGGGGATTTTAAGATTTCATTTCTGTGGTGTTCCGCACCTTCTATCGATTGGAAATTTTAAAAACTTTTGCCTCCAGGATAGGCCAAGTGGTAGACAGAATGGGCACCTTGCTCAAAACTGGGCGCAGAGTGGGAACCCAAAATAAAGAACAGGAGAATCCCCAATTTATCCCCCACAGACCCATTTCCTTGAAACTTAAAACAAAGAATTGGGACGCATTTGGAAAATGAATGCTTTCTTTCTATGATGCTGATGTAGTAGGGAGTAAATGTGCATGTTGTGTGTCTGTATTGAAATCAAAAGCATCACGTTCTTAGATTTCGTTTCTCTGATTTAAAACACCATAAATAAGCTCATTAAGATCATAAAAAAAATTTCATCAAAGACATGAGGTTGTTGATGTTCCGTTTCTGTGACTGACAATGCCATAATGAAGCTCACTAAGATAAAAATCAAACTCAAGTGTTCTTGAGATTTGGTTTCTGTGATCAAAAACACCGTAATTAAACTCATTAAGATCAAGATTAAAATTCAGATTCTTGAAATTTAGTTTCTATGCCTGTAATCGCCATAACTAATCTCATTAAGATAAAAAATTAGAGTTTAATAAAAAACACAAGATTCTTAAAGTTTCATTCCTGTGATTGAAAACGCCATAATGAATCTCATTAAGATCAAAATCAAAACTGAAACAACAGCAGGCATTTGATTCTGTTTCTGTGGTTGGAAATGCCATAATTAAGCTCATTGGAATGAAAATCAAAGCGTGATGAAAAGCATGGGGTTCTTAAGGTTTCGTTTCTGTGATTGAAAATGCCATAATTAACCTTGTTACAAACAAAATCAAAATTTCATAGAAAAGGATTTTGTTTCTGTGATTAAAAATGCCATAATTAAGATCAATAAGATCAAAATCAAAATTAAATCAAAAGTGGGGTTTTGAGATTCTATTTCTATTATTGAAAATGGTATAACTAAGCTCATTAAGATCAAAACCATACTTTATTCAAACGCAAGATTTGGTTTCTGTTATTGAAAACACTATAACTAAGTTAATTAGATCAAAATCAAAAGCATGGGGATGTTAAGGTTTCGTTGCTCAAAACTGGGGGAAGAGTGGGAACCTTTCTCAAAACTGGGGGCAGTGTGGGAACCCAAAATAAAGAAGAGGAGAATCCCCAATGTGTCCCCCACAAACCCATTCCCCTGAAACTTAAAACAGAGAATTGGGGTGTATTTGGAAAAGGAATGCTTTCTTTTTATGATGTTGATGCAGAAGGGAGTAGATGTGCATGTCGTGTGATTGAAAACGCCATAATGAAGCTCATTAAGATCAAAATCAAAATTGAAACAATAGCAGGTGTTTGATTCAGTTTCTGTGGTTGGAAATGCCATAATTAAGCTCATTGGAATGAAAATCAAAGCTTGATCAAAACCGTGGGGTTCTTAAACTTAGTTTATAAACACTCTTGTGCAGAAGAGGAGACAAATCCATGTTTTGGAAGCTGAATGATCCATGTTGGTTATATGGTTTGTAATCTCAACAAGTGATTGAAGAGATGGACTTTGATTATCAAGAATCTCAGCCCACTAATACTAGTCAAGATGAAGCTCTCAGCAAGCATGTTCTTCATTAGTATTTCATATTATGTAAAACAATGTCAATTTTAGGTGTCTTTTATAGAGTTCATCCTAGCAAAAAAAAAATTAAATACTATGTGAAATGATGATTTGGATCTTCTATACCCAACACATAATGCTATATAGATATGGTGGTTTTTGTTAACAACATATTTTTTTGTATTGCACTAAGCTGCCTAGCTTAGCTGTGGTTTTTTTCTAATACAAATATTATCGATTTCTGTTTTATATCTCCGTGTGTAACATTCCTGTCATTGAAACTGCCTTAAGGTCAGAGCCATAATTGAAACAAACCTGGAATTTTGATTGAAACAAAACAAAAAGCCTATTCTCCCATAATCAAATATTGTGTTTAATAAAAAATATTTAAATATGGCTTTTCACCAAACATTACTCAAAAGCATCAGGATTATTGAAAGAAAGCATGGAGCTCATTATGATCGAAGTGTCCTAAGGTAATTGAAATACAACTTAGATTGCAATTATATCAAAATGCCTATTCTCCCAGATTAAAAAATCGAAAAGCAATAAAGAACATGAGTTTTTTATCAAAATCTAATAAAAAACAATGTGTTTTCAAGATTTTGTTTCTATGATTGAAAAAGTCATACCTGAGCTCAATAGGGTCAAAATCAAATCAATCAAAAGCCTAGAGTTCCTAGGATTCCACATATGACAACATAATTAAGTTCATTGAGATAAAATCAAAATTGAACCAAAAGCATGGGGATTTTAAGATTTCATTTATGTGGTGTTCCACACCTTCTATCTATTGGAATTTTTAAAAACTTTTGCGTCTAGGATAGGCCAAGTGGTGGACAAAATGGGCACCTTTCTCAAAACTATGGGCAGAGTGGGAACCCAAAATAAAGAACAGGAGAATCCCAATGTATCCCCCACAGACCCATTCTCCTGAAACTTAAAATAGAGAATTGGGACATATTTGGAAAAGGAATGCTTTCTTTCTATGATGCTGATGTAGAAGGGAGTAGATGTGAATGTCGTGTGTCCGCATGGAAATCAAAAGCATCAGGTTGTTAGATTTCGTTTCTCTGATTTACAACACCATAAATAAGCTCATTAAGGTCATAACAAAAATTTCATCGAAGACATGAGGTTCTTGATGTTCCATTTCCGTGACTCACAATGCCATAATGAAGCTCACTAAGATAAAAATTAAACTCGGGTGTTCTTGAGATTTGGTTTCTATGATCAAAAACACCGTAATTAAACTCATTAAGATCAAGATTAAAATTCAGATTCTTGAAATTTAGTTTCTATACCTATAATCGCCATAACTAATCTCATTAAGTTAAAAAATTAGAGTTTAATAAAAAAATGGGATTCTTAAAGTTTCATTCATGTGATTGAAAACACCATAATGAAGCTCATTAAGATCAAAATCAAAACTGAAACAATAGCAGCCGTTTGATTCCATTTCTGTGGTTGGAAATGCCATAATTAAGCTCATTGGAATGAAAATCAAAGCTTGATCAAAAGCGTGGGGTTCTTAAACTTAGTTTATAGACACTCTTATGCAGAAGAGGATGCAAATCCAAGTTTTGGAAGCTTAATGCTCCACGTTAGTTATATGGTTTGTGACTTCAACAAGTGATTGAAGAGATGGACTTAGATTATTAGGAATCTCACCCCACTAATACCGGTCAAGATGAAGCTCTTAGCAAGCAGGCTTCTCTAATACCGGTCAAGATGAAGCTATCAACAAGCAGGCTTCTCATTAGTATTTCATATTATGTAAAACAATGTCAATTTTAGGTGTCTTTCATAGAGTCCATCCTAGCAAAAAGTTTTTTAAATACTCTGTGAAATGATGATTTGGATCTTCTATACCCAACACATACAGCTAGATAAATATGGTGGTTTTGTTAACAACATCTTTTTTTTGTATTGTGCTAAGTTGCCCAACTCAGCTGTGGCTTTTTCCCAATACAGATATTACCCATTTCTGTTTTATATCTCCATGTGTAACATTCCTATCATTGAAACTGCCTTAAGGTCAGAGCTATAATTGAAACAAACCTGGAATTGTGATTGAAACAAAACAAAAAGCCTATTCTCCCATAATCAAATATTGTGTTCAATAAAAAATATTTAAATATGGCTTCCCACCAAAAATTACTCAAAAGCATCAGGATTTTGAGTTTTCTTCTCTGTGATTGAAATAAACTATGTAGCTCATTATGATGGAAGTGTCCTAAGGTAATTGAAATAAACCTCAAATTGCAATTATATCAAAATGCCTATTCTCCCAGACTAAAAGATCAAATGGAATAAAGAACATGAGGTTTTTATCAAAATCTAATAAAAGACAATGTGTTTTCAAGATTTTGTTTCTATGATTGAAAATGTCATACCTGAGCTCATTAGGGTCAAAATCAAATCAATAAAAAGCCTAGAGTTCATAGGATTCCACATCTGACAACATAATTAAGTTCATTGAGATAAAATCAAAATTTAACCAAAAGCATGGGGATTTTAAGATTTCATTTATGTGGTGTTCAGCACCTTCTGTCTATTGGAGTTTTGAAAACTTTTACCTCCAGGATAAGCCAACTGGTAGACAGAATGGACACCTTGCTCAAAACTGGGGGCAGAGTGGGAACCCAAAATAGAGAACAAGATAATCCCCAATGTTTCCCCCACAGACCCATTCCCCTGAAACTTAAAACAGAGAGTTGGGACGTATTTGGAAAAGGAATGCTTTCTTTCTATGATGCTGATGTAGAAGGGAGTAGATGTGCATGTCGTGTGCCCACATTGAAATCAAAAGCATCAGGGTCTTAGATTTCGTTTCTATGATTTAAAACACCATAAATAAGCTCATTAAGGTCATAAAAAAAATTTCATCAAAGACATGAGGTTCTTGATGTTCCGTTTCTGTGACTGACAATGCCATAATGAAGCTCACTAAGTTAAAAATCAAACCCGGGTTTTCTTGAGATTTGGTTTCTGTGATCAAAAACACCGTAATTAAACTCATTAAGATCAAGATTAAAATTCAAATTCTTGAAATTTAGTTTCTATGCCTGTAATCGCCATAACTAATCTCATTAAGATAAAAAATTAGAGTTTAATAAAAAAACATGGGATTCTTAAAGTTTCATTCTTGTGATTGAAAACGCCATAATGAAGCTCATTAAGATCAAAATCAAAACTGAAACAACAGAAAGCGTTTGATTCTGTTTCTGTGGTTGGAAATTCCATAATTAAGCTCATTGGAATGAAAATCAAAGCTTGATCAAAAGCATGGGGTTCTTAAGGTTTCGTTTCTGTGATTGAAAATGCCATAATTAACCTGGTTACAAACAAAATAAAATTTAATAGAAAAAAGATTTTGTTTCTATGATTAAAAATGCCATAATTAAGCCCAATAAGATCAAAATCAAAATTTAATCAAAAGTGGGGTTTTGAGATTCTGTTTCTATGATTGAAAATGGTATAATTAAGCTCATTAAGATCAAAACCATACTTTAATAAAATGCAAGATTTGGTTTCTGTTATTGAAAACGCTATAATTTAGTTAATTAGATCAAAATCAAAAGCATGGGGATGTTAAGGTTTCATTTATGGGATAGAAAACACCATAATAAAGCTCATTAAAATCAAAATCAAAATTTAATCGAAAGCATCCCCAAACACATACAGCTAGATAGATATGGTGGTTTTTGTTAACAACATCTTTTTTTTGTATTAGGCTAAGCTGCCCAGCTCAGCTTTGGCTTTTTTCTAATACAAATATTACCCATTTTTGTTTTATATCTCCATGTGTAACATTATTGTCATTGAAATTGCCTTAAGGTCATAGAAATAATTGAAACAAACCTGGAATTGTGATTGAAACAAAACAAAAAGCCTATTCTCACAGAATCAAATATTGTGTTTAATAAAAAATATTTAAATATGGCTTTTCACCAAAAAGTACTCAAAAGCATCAGGTTTTTGAGTTTTCTTCTCTGTGATTGAAATAAAGCATGGAGCTCATTATGATCGAAGTGTCCTAAGGTCATCAAAATAAACCTCAGATTGCAATTATATCAAAATGACTATTCTCCCAAATTAAAAAATCAAAATGCAATAAAGAACATGAGGTTTTTATCAAAATCTAATAAAAAATAATGTGTTTTCAAGATTTTGTTTCTATGATTGAAAATGTCATACCTGAGCTCATTAGGGTCAAAATCAAATCAATCAAAAGCCTAGATTTGCTAGGATTCCATATCTGACAACATAATTAAGTTCATTGAGATAAAATCAAAATTTAAACAAAAGCATGGGGATTTTAAGATTTCATTTCTGTGATTGAAAACACCGTAATTAAGCTCAATAAAATCAATATAATTTTAAAGAAAACGCTGAGTGTTTTAAATCTCTTCTGTGATTGAAAGCAACATAATGGTACTCATTAAGAACGAAGCGTCAAAGGTAATTGAAATAAAACTTACATTGCAACTGTTTGAAAAGAGCCTATTCCAAAATAATTTTAAACAAAATGTCGGGTCTTTTAAATCTCTTCTTTGATTGAAAGAAACATAACATAACTCATTAAGAACGAAGCCTAACTGCTAAGGTTTTCAGGAATATTTACAACAGATTCAAATTTGCAAGCAAGAAATCAACACACAAAATATAGACAACAGTGATATTTCTGAAACAATCATGGGATTCTTAAAGTTTCATTCTTGTGATTGAAAACGCCATAATGAAGCTCATTAAGATCAAAATCAAAACTGAAACAACAACAGGCATTTGATTACGTTTATGTGGTTGGAAAGAACAGGAGAATCCCCAATGTATCCCCCACAGACCCATTCCCCTAAAACTTAAAACAAAGAAATGGGACGTACTTGGAAAATGAATGCATACCAGGCTATGTGGCAATTCGATCGCCTAACCCTCTCTTCACAAAGCCTCGTGCAAAGAAAAAAGAAATGGCGATCAGCCGGATGACCTCATTCGTGAAGGCGTTGAATGCCGCAGAGAGCGTGAGGGTTCGAGTTATAACTGCGGAGATTTTCAGGAATATTTACAACAGATTCAAATTTGCATGCAAGAAATCAACACACAGAATATAGACAACAGTGGCCCGAATAAATATAAAATTTCATAACTACCAATGCCATAATATGCAGAGGGCGCCATATTCTGAGGGAAAAACGATCTGCAAACGATCTGTAGAACAAATGGCCTACACGGCCCTCATGCAGTGAAGAAAGAGTGGCCTCGTCCTCTGCGGCCCTCGTCGAAACCCTTCTCCCTTCTCTGCAGGTCCTCTCCCTTCCTCTCCGCCCTCCTCAACACCCCCGCCCTCCTCTGCATCAAACGCGGATATCCGCGCGCAGGATGGGTTGCTAGGGTAAAGTTTTTTAATGAATAATAATTGATATATTTAACTAATACCTTAAAGTTTTTTAAGGGTTTTTTAAATTAGATGGCTGATAGAAAACGCCATAATAAATCTCATTAAAATCAAAATCAAAATTTAATTGAAAGCATCCCCAAACACATACAACTAGATAGATATGGTGGTTTTTGTTAACAACATCTTTTTTTTGTATTGGGCTATGCTGCCCAGCTCAGCTGCGGCTTTTTTCTAATACAAATATTACCCATTTTTGTTTTATATATCCGTGTGTAACATTCTTGTCATTGAAACTGCCTTGAGGTCAGAACAATAATTGAAACAAACCTGGAATTGTGATTGAAACAAAACAAAAAGCCTATTCTCCCAGAACCAAATATTGTGTTTAATAAAAAATATTTAAATATGGCTTTTCACCAAAAAGTATTCAAAAGCATCAAGATTTTGAGTTTTCTTCTCTATGATTGAAAGAAAGCATGGAGCTCATTATGATCGAAGTGTCCTAAGGTAATCGAAATAAACCTCAGATTGCAATTATATCAAAATGCCTATTCTCCCAAATTAAAAAATCAAAATACAATAAAGAACATGAGGGATTTATCAAAATCTAATAAAAAATAATGTGTTTTCAAGATTTTGTTTCTATGATTGAAAATGTCATACCTGAGCTCATTAGGGTCAAAATCAAATCAATCGAAAGCCTAGATTTCCTAGGATTCCATATCTGACAACATAATTAAGTTCATTGAGATAAAATCAAAATCTAACCAAAAGCATGGGGATTTTAAGATTTCATTTCTGTAATTGAAAACACCGTAATTAAGCTCAATAAAATCAATATAATTTTAAAGAAAACTTCGAGCGTTTTAAATCTCTTCTGTGATTGAAAGCAACATAATGGAACTCATTAAGAACGAAGCCTCAAAGGTAATTGAAATAAAACTTACATTGCAATTGTCTCAAAAGAGCCTATTCCAAAATAATTTTAAACAAAATGTCGAGTATTTTAAATCTCTTCTTTGATTGAAAGCAACATAAGGAACTCATTAAGAAAAAAGCCTAACTGCTGAGATTTTCAGGAATATTTACAACAAATTCAAATTTCCAGGCAAGAAATCAACCCACAGAATATAGACAACAGTGATATTTCTGAAACAATCATGGGATTCTTAAAGTTTCATTCTTGTGATTGAAAACGCCATAATGAAGCTCATTAAGATCAAAATCAAAACTGAAACAACAGCAGGCATTTGATTTTGTTTCTGTGGTTGGAAAGAACATGAGAATCCCCAATGTATCCCCCACAGACCCATTCCCTTGAAACTTAAAACAAAGAAATGGGACTATTTGGAAAAGGAATGCATACAAGGCTATGTGGCAATTCAATCGCCTAACCCTCTCTTCACAAAGCCTTGCACAAAGAAAAAAGAAATGACGATCAGCTGGATGACCTAGTTCGTGAAGGCGCTGAACGCTGCGGAGAATGTGATGGTTGGAGTTATAACTGCGGAGATTTTCAGGAATATTTAGAACATATTCAAATTTGCATGCAAGAAATCAACACACAGAATATAGACAACAGTGGCCCGAGTATATATAAAATTTCATAACTACCACTACCATAATATGCAGAGGGCGCCATATTCTGTGGTTGGAAAGAACAGGAGAATCTCCAATGTATCCCCCACAGACCCATTCCCCTGAAACTTAAAACAAAGAAATGGGACGTATTTGGAAAAGGAATGCATACCACGCTATGTGGCGATTCGATCGCCTAACCCTCTCTTCACAAAGCCTCGCGCAAAGAAAAAAGAAATGACGATCAGCCGGATGACCTCGTTCGTGAAGGCACTGAACGCCGCGGAGAATGTGAGGGTTCGAGTTATAGCTGTGGAGATTTTCAGGAATATTTACAACAGATTCAAATTTGCATGCAAGAAATCAACGCACAGAATATAGACAGCAGTGGCCCGAGTATATATAAAATTTCATAACCACCACCGCCATAATATGTATAGGGTGCCATATTCTGAGGGAAAAACGATCTGCAAATGATCTATAGAAAAAATGGCCTACTCGGCCCTCATGCAGTGAAGAAAGAGTGGCCTCATCCTCTGTGGCCCTCGTCGATACCCTTCTCCCTTCTCTGCAGGTCCTCCGTCTTCCTCTCCCCCCTCCTCAACACCCCCGCCCTCCTCTACATCAAACACGGATATCCGCGCGTAGGATGGGTCGCTAGGGTAAAGTTTTTTAATGAATAATAACTAATATATTAACGATATATTTAACTAATACCTTAACCTCTTTTAAAGGGTTTTTAAATTAGACGGCTAATTTATGTTCAATCGTCTAACATTACATCTAACGGCTACGATTTCGACACAAAGGCATTTGGGGGGTTCATTTCAAAGGGAAACGCCTTACGGCATAATAATAGAAGTCGCTTTTCTCCATCCTCCAATATTAAGGATGGAAGAGGACTACACATGAGATTGCCCAGAGGAATAGACTTCAAAACACTGCAACTATCATGCTAATACATATATGTGATAAAAAACATAGTGAACTATCTGCAACAACTCATCATCCTGACAGAAATTAAATCTCTCGATACTGCAACAACGCAACTAAAACATCCTAATAAACACCAATTTGATATATCATTGCATTCTTCTCTCAAATATCCTTCCACTTACAAACAAAATCCTTCAACGAACACAATCTATAAGGTTGTTGATGGATTTGGTTCTTCTCTTTAGAGATGTTTGTTTTCTTCTGAGGTTGTTCAGGTGAATTCTTCGGTATATAATGTCAAACTTCAGAAATGTTTTTAAGAAAGCGAAGTTGGACTATTTCAGACTAAATAAAGTTTTTTTGGGTGGGCAGATTATATATATATATATATATAAGAATGTGGAAATTAGTTAGTATCACAAAATGGAGATAAGTCTAGGTGGACAAATTATATATATATTATATATATATATATATATATATAGCGAAAATGTGGAAATTCGTTAGGTTAAATTCCACATCAATACCATGAGTTCTGTGAAGTTAAAAAGAAAGTTTACCTAAACTACATTAACATGATTCTTCTAAACACTTCTTAGCACATCTGAAATATGTTGTTAAGAATTATGGTTCTGCATTGATGTAATTTTGTAATTGCAGAGAAAATGGTGGAAAGGAACTCTGCTTTTTTTTAATCCACACCTGAAAAATCATAGAACGCACATACATACACATTCTGAGACAGTGTACCATTTACAGATTTAGATCCGGGAGACTTTTAATATTATGTACGAAAAGTTAAAATGAATATTTTCATACAAAACTTGTATAGTCCTCTAAAAAAACAATTGGCTAAAACATTTCATAGCAGTGGAGGGGTATAAGTTTTGGCAAAAATATTTCAGAGCAAAGAAGACCATTTCATAGAGATGGCAGATTTTGAAAATATTCATATTATTATGAATAGCAATAAATTAATTGTTTAAAATTTATTGATATTGGTCAAAAACACAAACCTTACCACTATTTTAGAAATTTCAAGATATTCCCGAATCTACATCAAGATAAATTCAGCAGCAATGGAGCCAACACTCTGCTCACTGTACTTAATTAGGGTTGAAAGCACAGTCACCTGCCATGGCATCTGTCAGTTTTTTTTTGTGTCTCATACAAGCTGTAAAGGTTCTGGTGAAGATCTTTGAGTCTGGTCAAGCGTTAAGGTTTAGATCTTGTCACCGGAAGCTTCTTGTTTTATTTCCGTTCCTTGCAGGGCGATAGCCAATAACAAGAGGTTATAGCAGCCACTGCAACAACTCGTTTATATTATCAATGCAAAATCTTGAATCAAGAAAGGAGTTTTCAGAAGAAATTAAGAAAAAACCCAACACGAGTCCCAGGTATTCAAATAGTGATTGAGGACTGCCAACGTGAAAGATCATCTACGCCCCCAAACCTATCACGCCTTCCATACCTACGCTCTGTTACCGTTGTGTAGGATGGGGATCTTGTTTTTTCAATCTATTTGTCAGGGTGGTAGCCAATTGGCCGCAATAGTTAGGATCTAGTATAATGTATTATCTAACAATGGAAAAAAGATGAATACCTTATGGATTCTTGACCTTTTTTGTAACTTGCTACTGTGTAGATATTGCTATAATGCTAGAGTGAAAAAGAAAACAATGAAACCAGCAGAAGTTTTAAGAATTTAAGAGGCCAAACAAAATCCTGCTAAAGAGTGAAAAGTTTTTTAAGATTTTTAATGTTTTAAAACATTTTTTATTAAATCACAAGCCCATCCGATCTGAAATATGCAGAGGGATCTGTTGAAAGGAGTGCAATGCCCCTAACATTGCCATTTAGTTTGTGGCGTTCACCTTCAAGAAAAAATAATTTCCATTCAGTCCGTCCGATGGAGTGAGACGCCATAATTTCACTTATAAACGATTTGTCAAACACACAATATTAAACAGAGAGAAGGACTGCATGTATTCGAAGTTCCAACTAAACAGAGAAAAGGACGGCATTATTTTTTTTATTCAAAGCACAAACAACTTTCAACTTATCTTCTTGGCTTGAAAGTGTAACTAATGACAGTGACAAAAACAAAGAGAGACGGAGTGGCATAGACATCTCTCGACCAATCTTCATGGCTTGAAACCACATTTATTGTAAACTAATAGCTACAGAGAAAAGTATCAGATATTGTTTACTGCGTTGTACAGTTCATAGGGAAAAAAATCAACGTTGTCCACTTTATATAGGAAGTAATTTCAAGGTTCGCCATGAAACTGTACCTCAACCCTAAATATTAAATTCGGTTTGAAGCAGAGATGATGGGGTGGTGTGGCAGATGATCAGTCAAGAAATGGTGGCAGCATCGAGGCATTTATTTCCTCTATCAAATAAATGCACGACCTTTGAACGTTATGCCATGTTTTATAACAAAAAAGTAGTTGGGAAAGTTCATTTCAGAAAGAAACGGCTTAATTATCTTTAATTTCATAATTATAAATAAAGTATTCAAATTTTAAGGAAAAAAACAAAAAAAAACAAAACTCACCGGCCTACTAATATTCCATAGAGACACCTATCAAGACAATTAAATCAGTAGTTTACCCTTTCTCACTCTGGTTACCTCACCATCTCACTAGGCACTAGACTGATCCATCACATTACGAAGTGCTAGCCCGTTAAGACACAAATCTTGTTACCGTTTATCAACAGTTTTGAGATGAAAATTTAACATATGTAGATTAAAATAAAGAAACGATTCGATCTATCTCTGCGATGAGAGAGTGAAAATACCACGGACGTGGGAATGGAGCTGGAGATTTGGCGATCCCTTCCGGAACAGTGGGAGTCAGAGACAGACATTCTCATGGAAGCGAAGATTTGGCAAGCCCTCCCACAGGATTTGCTGCTGAATATTTTTTACATGTTGCCCATGCGTCTTCTTGCCAAAATGAGAACTCTTTCGAGACAATGGAAATAATTGCTATCCTCTGATGCCCTGCAAAGAATTTATTCAAATTTTTCAGTGCACTCCTTCCCAAGATTTTTGGGTCAGCTTGACTGGACGAGGGAACGTATTGCGGAAACATGGGTTATAGAATACCTAGGAGGTGATAGTTCAGACATGAACATTTACAAAGCTCCTTTGATTTCTGATGTCGTCATTGTGGATGCCTGCAAGAATATCTACTGTTCTCATAGAAGGGGAGATAGATTGGGTCTTTCCATAGGCAATATTGCTACTGGGTCCTCTAAACGTCTGCCTAATCCCAGCCCTCTCATCTGGTGGAGCTTCATTGCGATGGATTTTGATGCAACTAGGAGGCGATGCACTGTTCTGCTAGGTGAAAACAATAATAGATGGGGGCAAGCAGCTAACAATAATATGGTGATGCAGATTTATGACTCAGAATCCAACGCATGGACTATGGTTGCCATGAAAGTCACGCTGCGCATTTGCCATGAAACTGTAGCTTAACCCTAAATATTAAATTCGGTTTGAAGCAGATAAGATGGGGTGGTGTGGCAGATGATCAGTGGATAAATGGTGGCAGCGTCCGGGCGTTTATTTCCTCTACTAAATAAATGCACGACCTTTGAACGTTATGCCATGTTTTATAATACTGGTGCAGTAATTTTCTTGTCTACCGTCGGTTCCCAACAGGCCGTAATTGTGTCTCAACCCAACCTGACCTGGAGCATAGATGCCAAGTGGAAAGTGAAAAGTTTTTTTAAGGTTTTTAATGTTTTAAAATATTTTTTTTATTAAATCAGATGGTTGATTTTTGTTCAATCGTCTAACAAAAGATCTAATGGCTAAGATAAGGACAAAAAAAGCATTTTGGGAAGTTCATTCAGAGGAAACACCTTACGGCGTAATAAAAATTAACTTAAAATTTTATTTTTAAGATAAAGATAATTATTTTTATTTTTTATTTTAAAGTTACCTTAATTACTCAAAAAAAATAATAATTATTTTCATTTAACATAGGTTATTCTTATTTTGTTTGACCAAATCAAAATTACATAACATATATATCTCTTGAACACTTGGCTAGAGCACCTCTGTTATATAGAAATATAGCATAACTGAAATACTCACTAAATTACATATATAAAAATATTATAAAATAATTAGTTTTAAAAATTAATTTTAATTAATAAATTTTAAATTAATGGGTTTATTCTTTAATTATTCAATTAACTGATTCTCATGTTATGAGAACCAAACATTAAAATATTAAGGTAACCACAATGACATAGTGCCATATGCCAGCCTCTAACTAAAATATTATTTCAAAGAAAATATATATTTTAAACTTAATTTCCATTAATATTTTTAAAATAATTTATCTAATTTATAATTATTCAATTAACTTATTTTTTAAGTTATGAAAACAAAACTATTAAAAATATTAAAACAAACCAACTAGAGTAACAAGGTAACCAGCTAGAGATTTTACTAATATATAAACTTACTAATATATAAACCCAAATTACAATATAGCGGCCGCCAACTAAAATGTGAATGTGATGCACATCAATCTTGCATAGGCTAATGCAAACATAATTGCATAACCATATATGGCCATGCCTATTCCGTTATGGAATTGATATGGGGTCTGCATTATTTATATAACATTGGGCTCTAAATTAACTATATATGAGCACATAATGAGTTTTACATAAAAAGATAATCTTTGTTTCCCATACCTACGATAAAATAACAATGTGACAAGCAAAATAACAGGAAAAAAATCATGATTTCTTTGTGCACATAGAAAGAAAGTGAAATGATAAACCATGACATTTGTGCGGATATTGCACTGAAAAAAGAGCAGAGCATGAATTTTACAGACGAAAACAAAAGGCACTTAGTATAAGTTGGTCTAGTTGCCATTACTTGTTATAAGTTGCTCTTGATTGCACTGTTACTATTGCCACTACTACACCAAGGGTACTTTTGAGACTTTTTTTTAAAGACAAAAGAAATCTTTTGTCTCAAAAACTCATTTTTTATTTTAATTATTTTACATTAAAAATTAATATCAATTGATTTGTCTTAAATATAAACTTTAAGGCAAAAATAGGTTGAGACAAAAATATTTTAAGGCAAAAGTTTATATTTAAGACAAAAATAGTTTAAGACAACAATATTTTAAGACAAAAGAGACAAAAATATTTTTAGACAAAACATTATATTTAAAGACAAAAATAATTTAAGACAAAAATAATTTAAGATGAAAGTATTTTGAGACAAAACTTTATATTTAAGACAAAAGTAGTTTGAAACAAAGATTTAAAGACAAAACTTTATATTTAAGACAAAAATAGTTTAAGACAAAATTATTTTAAGACAAAAACAATTTAAGACAAAATTATTTGAAGACAAAACTTTATATTTAAGAAAAGCATTTTGAGACAAAAATATTTTAAGACAAAACTTTATATTCAATACAATGACCATTTTAGATCAAACCTATATTTAATATGACATTTCACCTCGAATGAAAATGGAGGGAAGCAATGAGTTTTAGGGTGATCTGTGCATGCGTTCTAAACTGGAGATCTCGCGTCCCTCCTTCCTTGGCCCCTGCGGCCCTCCGTAGGCCCCCTACCTAGCAGCACCTACTGCTGTGCTCTCAATCCTTCCCAACATCCCTGCAATCGAGCTCTACCTCCCTCCTCTAGCTAGTGCTACTGCCGCCACAGCGTCCGCATCTGGGTTTTGCGATCGCAAAAGAGCGTAGTCATTGCCAAGAGTGTGCTTGGGGGTGGGGATCCTTCTCCCACCCCACAAATCTCTTCAGAAGAAGAATTCAAAATATTTCTCTCACAGAGAGGGAAGAAACGTTTGATTCCAGAAGTCCCGAAATTCATCAAAATACTAGAGGAAATTCCTGAGATCGCCCTGCCAGAAGACCAACCGATAAAAATCACCGTAGCCCTCGCTGACAGAGGGTTAGTAGGACAATTTATGGGATGTTGGCCCTCTACAGAAACAATAGATGACTGGATCCAATGCAACTGGAGGCCCCAGCAGAAAACAATGTGATCTTCTATGTTGTCAGAAGGGGGTATTTCATTATCCAGTTGACCTCCAAAGAAGATCGAGATTTGCTTTTCAGAAACGGTCTGTATTTTATGGGAAATCAGGGTCTGTATCTTAATAAGTGGACCCCCAACTTCAATTCCTCAATCAATACCCCTAAAGAGGTCTTGGTCTAGGTCCGGCTTCCCCATCTTCCGATCCATTGTTGGAGCTATCACACCTTGCAGAAGATTGGAAATGGCCTAGACTGTTTCATTGACGAAGCATATAACAAGGGCCAATATACCTACGCAAGAATCTGTATGGAAGTAGATCTGGAAGTTGGACTACCCGAAGCGGTAAAACTTACAGTCGGAGAATGGCATCACTATCAAAAATTGGATTACGAGCAAGTCCCTTCCAAATGCAGAACCTGTCACGAACATGGACACTTCCAACGAAATTTTCCAAAAGCTCCAACCAGGGACAAAGTGGACGAAGAAGGATGGAAAAAAAACAAAAAGGGCAAGGCAGTCTAAAAACCAACTTAGAAGAAAAATTGAGGGCCATTGGTGAAGCCCCGGCTTAAACCAAAAGCCAAGGAAGTACCAAAAGAGGGCTCTTCCTCTGGGGTAAAGAAAAATGCCAGTGGAACCCAAGAGGAACCAGAAGACCCATCGAATAAAGTGAAAGAAATAGAGGCAACGTCAAATCTTCCTCCATCAAAGGATGAACAAGGGGAAAAATAAGAAAATGAGGAGCGCATCAGTCTGGGCTCTGATTCTGAGGGAGATTTAGAAGATGGAGTCTCAGATTCAAACAGCTTGCAAGTCACTCCTATGAAGTCGACTAGGGGTTGAAAGTCCAAGAAGAAACATAGAGAGGAACAAACTTATTTGGATGTTATCCAAGGCTCTTAGAAAACTCTCAAAGGAATGATGAATACTAGATCTAGGTGCAAGCATGGTTAGGCTCCAAAAGGAGCCACAACCTTCCAAGCCATTAAATAATGAAATACATCTCCTGGAATTGCAGAGGGCTAGGCAGCAGGTTGAAAGAAGAAGCTCTGAAAAACATTGTAAGGATGTACTCGCCTGAAATCCTTTTCATCTAGGAGACAAAACTAGAGGACCTTCTACTCCTCCAAGTAAACAAAGAATTCTGACATAAAGGCCAAGGGAGAGCAGTCAGCGCTAGAGGCGCCTCTGGAGGGATTGCCTCCTTTTGGGACAGCTCCAAATATGATCTAATTCACGAAGAATGTTGTACCCATTGGCTACTCACTAAGCTCCTCCATAAAGAATCTGGTCACCAAGTAAGTATGTTCAATATTTATGCTCTGGTCTTACCATCTGAGAAAATAATTTGTTGGGACTTGCTCCAGTCCTATCTTTTCTTGCACAACCTACAAAATATTATTATTGCAGGTGATCTAAATGTTACGCTAGTTGTAGAAGAGAAAACGGGAGGCTCACTGGTCAGGGACCCAACTAGAGAATGGGTGGAGGACCTCATTTTAGATTGGGAATTGGAGGATATCAAGCCCACATCTGGGAAATTCACCTGGTTAAATAAAAGGATAGGCCCCGACCACATTGCTACTCATCTGGACAGATTTCTAGTCCAATCAACGTTCTTAACTTGTGATCTAATGGCCACCTCTAAAATTCTTCCGAACTACACCTCTGACCATAAACCTATTCTGCTTGAGCTCTCCTTGGATGGAAATATTGGCCCCATTCCCTTTAGATTCAGTTCTCTATGGATTCATCAACAAGGATTCCAGGAGGTGGTCTCCGTGGCCTGGAACCAGCAAATTCAAGGATCCCCTTTCTTTGGATGGGAAGAAAAAATGAGAAGACTTAAAAGGGAGCTCAAGGAGTGGGCTAAAAGGTTGAAAACACCCACCGCCAAAAGAAAGGAGATGCATGACAGTTTAGTAGGCCATCAATTAACAATGGAGAATTCCGATGTAACTCAAATCCTTATTCAAAAATAAGTGGAGATGCAGAAAGATCTCCATAGAGCAAGTAGGGATGAAGAAGAGTTCTGGAGACAGAAGTCCAGAAATCTTTGGTTACAGGATGGAGACAAAAATACTAGCTACTTCCATAAGCAAGCTGAAACACGCAAGCACTTCAAAAAAGTAAATGAAATTCACTATCAAAACAATGTGGTTAAAGATTCTGAAGGCATAAAGTGAGCAGCCCACTCCTTCTTCAAAGATCTTTACTCTGCCCCGGAAGACCCTCCTATCGATTCTCAAGCCTATCCGATTGATCTTATTCCTCACTGTGTTCAAGATTCTGACAATATTATGCTGACTACTCCGATCAGTATGAATGGGATTAAAGAAGCTTTGGATTTCATGGATCTGGATAAAGCCCCGACCCCTGATGGGCTCACTGCAAGGTTCTACCTGACTTGTTGGCCTACAATTAAAAAAGACCTTCTGAGAATGATCCGCAAATCTCAGACCTGTGCCAATATTGGAGGAAATACCAACTCGACCTTCCTTGCCTTGATTCCGAAAGAAAAAGGCACCACCGATTTTAGTAAATTCAAGCCTATCTCTTTGTGTAATACAAGTTATAATCTGATTAAAAAAATAATAGCCAACCATATTAAGAAAATTCTGCTGGTCATCATCCCTGAAAACCAAGGAGGATTCATAAAAGGGAGAAATATTCTTGACAATATTGTGCTGGTGCAAGAAGCAATTCATTCAAGCTGTCATCAAAAAGAGAAGGGCATGGTGATTAAGCTAGATTTGACAAATGCCTTTGACAGGGTGAGACATGATTTCCTATTTTCTATGATGGAGAAATTTGGCTTCTCAAAAGTTCTCATAACTTGGGTGAAATCCTACATTGCCTCCCCTTGGATAGCACCTCTAGTTAATGATCTTTCAACAAAATGTTTCCAAGCCTCGAGGGGGCTAACACAAGGTTGTCGTTTGTCCCCGCTTCTTTACGCCATTCAAGCTTCAGTGATTAGCTTCCAGCTAGACTATTGTCAACAGATCCAAACTCTGCCAGGCCTAAGAATGGCTCGCAATGTTAAAGACATAAATCATGCCCAGTTTTCTGATGATACATTATTGCTTGGAGGAGCTAGCATAAATTCTACTAGAACCTTCAAGAAGGAGCTCAACATTTATAGGGAGGTTTCGGGTAGCAAGATTAACTATCTAAAAAGCATGATCTATGGCTAGAATTACTCGATCAAAGATTTGACAGACATAGGAAGGCTATTAGAAATGGAAAGAATCCTGACCTGGGACTCATTTAAGTATCTTGGGATCACAAATATTCAAATCAAATCCTAAGGTAGCTCACTGGATGTTGCTGCTAGATAAGCTAAAACTCAGAATACAAGCTTGGGGAGCTTCATGGTTGAATAATGTTGGGAAGGTAATCCTTAAGAAATATGTTCTCATAAGTCTCCTAGTTGATTAGAACTCCATTTTACTGGCCCCTAAAACCTTTATTAGTAAAGTGGATGGTCTCCTGAGAAGATTTCTGTGGGAGGGAGGGAAAAATAATGGAAGAAAGCTCCATTTAGTTAATTGGGACACTATTAAGAAACCATTCTTTGAAGGAGGTCTCCAAATGCGGGATCTGGCAGCCCAAAATCTTACTTTGAGCTCCAAGCTCCTTGGGAACATTGTTTTTAGGAATCCTAGTTGGAGCAAGAGAGTTCTGTGGAAAAAATATTTTCATGGGCAGCGTTTGAGGTGCTTGGACTAGCCTCCTAGAATTTCCAAAGGATCACCAGTTTTCAAACTCTATCTCACAACTTTGAAACTTTTTAGTCATAAGCTTTATTGGATCCTAGGTAATGGGAAAAAAAAAATATTTGGGAAGACTCGATTCTTGGAGATCAGCCCTTAAATCAGATGGCAGAACTGGAAAATATCAGAGCTTGGCTTCAGGCCAGCAATCTGGAAACCATTTGGGACATCTCCAATTGGACAAATGATGCAGAAAATCTATGGGATGGTTGAATTTGGGGGAGGTCCCTCATTAGCTAGATGGTGAAGCCAATTTATTGTTCGATTTTCTCCAAGGAAAATCTCCCTTAAAGGCCCCTTCTAAGGACAAAAGAGGGTGTGGTTCTCTTTCAGGATCTTACTCAGTAGAAGATGCTTACAAAAGTATGATGGCTATCCCTATCATCCCGCAGAGCCAAATCAATGGAAATTTATTTGGTCCTTTCCTGCTCTCCCCAAAATTGACTTCTTTTGCTTGACTCTGGCACATAAAAGTATCCTCACTAGAGATAACCTGAGGAAGCATGGAATGGAAGGTCCCTCCAGGTGCCCTCATTGTGCATCAGATGAAGAAATAGCTAACCACCTATTCTTATTGTGCCCCTTTGCTCAAGAAGTTTGGAAGGGTGTCCTGATGTTAGAACCTAACAAATAGAGCTTCTAGGAAATATTTAGGACCCGCTAAGAAACTGGGCCAAGTTATCCCCATGTTGTCTCTCCAAAAAAAGCCTTCTCAAGGCTCGCTAGATGTGGATCCCCAAATTCACATGCTGGAAACTGTGGTTGGAGAGGAACAACAAAATTTTTTCTCGGTTAGATCTATTTTCGCGTGACTTCTGCTAGTTTTTGGTCATCCACTGTCTGTAGAACTATGTTCTCTTGCAAGTTTTCATTTTCAAATCTCCTTCTCAGTGAAAAGCCTAGTTGGTCTAGGATTGTGTTTTGAGCAAGTTTTTTGTTTGTGTCTTGTGTTCAAGGCTTCCATTGGAAGTTCTTGGATGTTTTGGTTTTCCAGAAGAAGATTTTGGTTTTGATTTCAAGCATAGATTTCAAATTGCATTTGTTTGCTTTCCTTTTTGTGTGGCCTTATTGTTTTTCATGCTTTTTGAGTGTTTCTTTGGCAATCTTGAGAGTTTTTATTTCTTGACGTTTAGTTGGTTTGCTAAAGTCTTTTACTGTTTTTCAAGTCAGTTTGTGTGAGTTTATAGCCCTTCTTGTTTAAAGTTTCTTTTATTAATGAGTTTTATAAATTGCAAGGTATAAGGGCATTTTGTTCTTGTTTCTTGATATTTGGAATTTAGTAGTTCTTTTTGTAACCTCAAAAGTTTCCTTAGTATCCTTAAAAGAAAAATACTAAAACATAGCTCTCGTCTTTATTTTCCTTTCCAAGCTTTTGGGTTTTTGGTTTCTTTTAGTTTTGTCTTTGAGAAATTGTGATCTGTATGTCAATTTTTTTTTCTTGGTTTTGAGGGAAACTTGTTTTTAATTATTTTTTTACCCTCTTCACTGTCAAGTTGGCTTATTGACCTTAAAAAGAAAAGCTTTCACTTATACTGTGAGTATTCGAAGGATCTTTCATTGTCATTTAAATTTCAATTAGGTTAGTTTACGTCATAAGCATTCTTAGTCTTTTTAGATTTTGAGTGTGTGTGGAGTGTTTATGAAAAGAAAAGAAAAGTATTTTTCTTATATAAGTTTTTCATAGAACCAAGTAGAAATCACTCTTCATCGAAAGAAAATAATTGCATGAATATAGTTAAGTTTCTATTGGTTTCTTTTGCGTCGAAAACATCATCAGTTTCACTCTCGTTATACCCTTGACTTAAAGAACATCCCTCTAAAATCAAGTAATCTAATAATAAGAACTAGAACTGTTTTATTTTGTCATTAACGAACACCAACAATTTTAAGTGCTTTAGGGCCTTGGAATAGGTGAGTGGAGAGTTTACTCTCTAAGGCCGCTCAAATTATCAAACATAGAAGTTGAATAATGATAAAAATCAAATATTGTTAGAAAAACCCCCTCTCCTACTTATTAGATCTTGCCTCACGACTATTTCACCTGGCTTTTGATACAAATTGGTGCACATAGTTTTCCCTCCTAGGGATCACATAGTTGTCTACGAAGGGGAATCCCATGGCACCTGATGTCGACATTGCATCACATCCACCAGTAATTCTAGAGGGTACCCTTGCGAAGCTTGGGAACTTGCACTGACAAAGGTTGTTGTTTGGAGGTCATCGTAACTATTTCTGATACCTTAGCTAATAGGCCTGGGCTGTCATAAACCCAAACTATTTTCAGAAGGCCCTTGATTTTCATTTTCTTGTATTTTGATGTCTAGTCCTCATCACCCAGAGTAGAAATACTTGGAAGTGGTTTGAGTGACTATATCTTTAGGTATTTTTAGAGAGTTCTCTTTTCATCTAGATGGCCTAGCTTTACAAATTTTTGAGTCTTTAATTAGATTTCTTAAAAGTAATTAAAAGTGATTGATCGACTAGTTCGTTGGTTTAGGAGGCTTCATGGGCTTTCACCTAAGAGTCATGAAGCTTATTCTTGAAGGTGTAGGAGAAATTTTTCCAGTGATTTTCAATCAATGGCAGCTGACGCATCAGAGATGATCCTCCATTGGAGTTATTGATTTACAAGATAGACTTGGTACAAGTACAGAGTTGGAGAGGAGCAGTGCAATTCCTTCTAGAGTCCTCTTCCAATCAGATGATGTTATTGAGGTCAATGAGTTTCAAGAGTCCTTTCTGACTCCTAATTATCCTCTTCCTCCCAATTACCTAGGCGTTTTATTATATGTCAAGAATCCGACCAACAAGCCTTCAAGCCTAGGTTTCTTTTAATAATTTCCTTCGATTACCATTAATGGAAGCATGGCGTCCACCACAAGTGCTACTAGTATGAAAACTCATATATTCATACAAGGAGGAGGAACAATTTCCATACCTTTCATTACTCCTAGCACTACTATATTTGGCTCTACTTCCATTCCATCTTCGAGTGGGGGTACTCAAGATTTTGCCTCTAGCATTATCCTTTTCCCTTTTGGAATGTCGACCCATGCTATTCCTTTGGTTTCATTAAGTATTCCATTAGATGCCTCCACATCCATGACTTCCATGGAAAACGGGTCAACTTCTTTTCAGTGTTTCCCTTTTGGGAGTGATCATATACCAGATTTTGACCCATCTTTAGGATTATTACCTTTTCCCTCTACGGGTTAAAGTTATAATCCTTTTCAAAGTTGGACAAACCTTGTGGTTAGTGTAATTGGAGCTTGGAATCAATATTTCTTCAGCCAACAAGGGAATATGTTGTACTCTTCTGTCACTTATTTCCAAAACTTTTCTCCCTATGCTCATGCATGGCACCCTTACCAAGGACTCTTTTCTCCTTTTAACACCTCTCTAGGGGGCAATTTAACTAGCTATGGAAATTTTTAGGCAAGATTTGGTCAAAATCCAGTTTTTTCTAGACCACAAGGAGCTCATTATGGTTTAGGAGGGTCTACAAATTACTTTAGGCAGCCTGGTGCCTTCACAAATCCAGGGCATTATTTTCAGAATGTTTGGAATTCCACCCACACCAGGTGGAATCCTCAGGGTCCTCCATGTCTACCTTTTTTGGCAACGTTAAACTTGCCAGATCTTTCTAAATTTCCTAATGATCCAATTATATATAACCCAGTTTGGCCTTCGGTCCTGATCAAACTTCCCTCAGATATACCTAAATTTGAAGGGAAGACTCGTGAAGATGTAGGTGACCATGTAACCACTTTTCACTTATGGTGTTCATCAAATTCCTTGATAGATGATTCAATCAGGTTGAGATTATTCTAATGTACCCTAACTCAAAATGTGGCTAAGTTGTACATTAAACTTCTCGGGGGAACCTTTTCTTCTTTTAGCGATTTGGCTATAATATTTTTGAACCATTTTTAGTTGCATGTCTGCTATGATGCTGGAACTAAGCTATTGGCTAAATTTCACTAGGACCAGGCAACCCACATTTCAGATCACATATAGGAATGGAGGAGAAGGAAGAGGCTCATTAAAGTTGATATTCCACAAGAATTTCTCCTTGAATGGTTTCTTAAATCTTTACAACCCGATATCTCTAAGGATGTGTCACTCTCCAATGTGTTCACTGAACAACAGGTTATGTTTAGGGCCCAATAGTTAGAACTTGTATATTCTCAATCTGAGTTCTTAAAAAAAAAATTCCTGATGCTCCTAGGTCTAAGTTTGATATGGCCAAGCCAAAGTTAGGTCCCCACGTCGACAGGCTATTCGAATCGATTAATGTTAACATCCCTAACTTGCTAAATCAATTGCAACATCTGTCTTTACAAACTGCTTCTTCTATGCAGGAATCATCGTCAATACCTATGCCTTCTCAAACTACATCTATAAATGCCATCCAAACTTCTAACCCCAATGGAAACCAACAATCTGATGGGAAGAAAAAAGGATGAGGTAAGAAAAATAACTAGTATGGGAAGGGTAATGCCAAAAAACCTAGCAATGATGCTGGAAGGGGTAGGAAAGAGTCTAAGAAAAAAGTAAAATTTTCTTTCAAGTTGTGCAATGGAAATCTTTTGACTCATATTTTCCCTAAGATCCAAGATGCTCAGCGATTATTAGTTCAGCAGGGGTCTTCTAGCTCCTGGGTTGTCCTCACTAACCCTTTTCCCCAAGGGAAATAGTTACTTGCTCGCACGAACTCTAGTACTGGTACCCCTATGGGTGGAAACCAGGAAGGGGGTAATACATCAAATGTCTACATGATGAGTGCACATATCGAGTGATTATGGTGAATCAAAGTCATCTAAGGTTAAGTCTACTTCAGATTCTTCAGAGCCACTCAATATTGAGAGGCCGTTTGTTGAGTCTATATCTCGGATGCCGAAAGGCTCCACAAAATGCTTGACCATTAACCCTAATGCTAGGGTAGCATAGAACTACTTGATTATAGATGATCAGGTTTAGAGTCCTTATGCTATGTTGGTGTTAGAGGTACTCCATTCGTGCCCCGCATAAAGGAGTGCATTACTCACTACGATTGGAGCAGTTGATCCAAAATATTCTCTCGTGCTTACATTCGATATGTCAAACACCAAGAAAAGACTCCCACATCATATGGTTTTCCAGATAAAGTCTACATATCATAAGACCAATATATTTCGAACTTTAATCGATGAGGGAGCTTCCACATGTGTAATGCCCATGTCATGTTGGAAGGCTATTAGATCACCTCAAGTTGTTCCTTCCCAAAATTTGTTGACAACATTTGACGGTCATTCTCATAGGCCCCACGGGATTATTCGAGCCTTTCCCACCTGCGTTGGGGGAAAGGTAGTGAATATTGAAGTAGAGATAGTCGATGTGCATCTAGATTACAACCTCCTTTTAGGCAGGAATTGGATTTATGAGGTGGATTCCATTATATCATCATTATTTCGCATCCTTTGTTTTCTTCATGAAGGGAGAATTGTAAAGGTTGATCAAATCGATTATTCTCTGGGAGACTCCCACACATCTTCTGAGTCTACCATTCCACTAGTGGACAATCCCAAGAATCCTATAGAGAATTTAGGAGTTCGAATGTACTGTTCGTTAATGGGTACTTTTGATCTTCCTGCTCTTATAGCTAGAATTAATGCTATTTCATCCTCCATGGGACCTTCTTGAAGAGAGTTCTTTAAAACTCATTATTTTTTGAACCTTGGCCCTTACCCTCATCTACGACCACATTAGTTGAGGGTTAGGTAGGTGGAATGGAATGTCCTATATCTAAAGTAGAAATTTCTTATTAGTCTATTGTTAACTCTGCAGACTCTGATCCTACTCCTTTTTCAACAGAAGCGTTGGATGGAGGTGTGGCTCCAGCTTAGACTCTGAATTCAAATTTTGCTTAGGATTGCTTAGACATTGTCTTTCCATTTGAAGAAGATTTTCTAGAAGCAATTATGGGTGTTAAAAGACCATGGAATGATTTGCATCACCATTTGTATTTCCTCCCTCATTTACGGGAAGTAGAGTCAAGTTTGTCCAGTCCTTCTACTAGTGATGTTCATGTAGTTTTAAACCCTTTGGCATGAACACAGTTTTCTACCAAAGGTAACGTGTCGGTTATCTCACAAACTGTACCAGTGAACATCTCTAGGAATCCCCACATTATTGAAAATGTATTCATTGGAGTTGATTGTTCCCTTGAAGAAATTCAAACTTATGTCGATCTATTTAAAGAGTTTCATGACGTATTCACTTGGTCTTATCAAGAAATTCCTAGAATAGATCCATCTATAGTCCAACATGAGATCAAGACATATGAAAATGCAAAACCTATTCGTGAAAAACTTTGACCAGTTAACCCTAGAAAAGTAGTAGCTATCAAAGCTAAGGTCGATACGCTGCTTAAGGTAGGTTCATATACCCCTTTCTTTTAACTGAGTGGGTCTCTAATCTAGTCCTCGTAGACAAAAATAAAGGAATGATTCACGTATGCATTGACTTTAGCCACCTAAATAAGGCTTTTCCTAACGAAAATTACCCCACACCCTTTATTGATTAGAATATTGATGAATGTGCGGGTAATTAGATTTTTTTTTTATGGACAGATTCTCTAGTTATAATAAAATTACTATCCATCCAGAAGATCAGCACAAGAAAACTTGTATTTGTCACTTGTATACCCTTTTTGTGAGAGTGACTTGAGGGTCCTAGTTGCATGCATTTCTGTGTCATGGGAGTGACTAAGGCTCTAGGGAAGTGAAATGTCAAGTGGTCTCAAGGGTTGATCACCTAGAAAGGTTGGTTCGCTCCTGTAGGTTCGATGACATGTGTAAAATGTCAGATTGGTTGTATTGTTTCATTTCCACTTCCTTAATTGTACATTGGAAGTTGAATCAAATAGTAGCCTCTCGTCACATGTTTACCCCAGCAGACTAGTTAACTTGTGTAAATGTGGGACGAGGGTTTTACAAGAATAATATGACACTAGACCCAGTAGTGGAACATGAAGCTACCACTTGCTTCTCCAAAGAATGATATTCACTCTTATGCTAGACTAGAGAATCCAAGGCTACAAATCTCAAGTTCCAAGCCCTTTGTTTGAGTTATGAGAGATTATTTCTATCAAATGACGTTACCTTTCAACTTCTCTTATGACCTTTGAGCTTCCTCATGACTCTTGAGGTTGTTTTATCTTTATTCTATCTAATGACTCTTCATATTCCCTATTTAACTCTTGGAACTCCACTTAAATTTACATTTCCTATTATCTTATAAATTAAAAACCACATAAGAGAAAAATGTGGCTAGAGCCTAATAAGACGAAACTTAATTTATTATGCTCGAGATTGAGGAAACTATAGCTTGATAACTTATACTTGCAACTTTGACAAGACCTATTCATACCAAGCCTTGTATTGTGCTACTATGTCCTCAAAATTTTATAGGAGATTTAGCTTATGTATGAATCTTGCCTTAATTACATCTCGATAGATGGTTTTGGAACCTGATTGGACATTATTAGATAGCAATAAATAATTCATATTCAAATTGATAGGTATGGTTACAAATCGTTGAATATTTTCCTTATGATTTCTAGATCTTCGTTCTCAACCACTTGCCTTAAGTTTCTCAATAATTCTTCAATTTCCTACTTGACAACATTTCTTCCCTTTGTTTCTTGAAATGATCCAACAAAAGGAATATTGTGCACTTTGACTAAGGAGTCCAAACTATGGTATATTTGTGAATAGGCGGTTATGATGTTTGCCACATAGGTGAAAAACTGTTTGTTTCCCTCTAAAATAATCCTAACCCTAACCCTTTCCAATTTCTCTTCCTACCTTTTTTTCCTAGAAAAATTTCATGGTGAATTTATGTACTTAGCACCCCATTCATGGATCAAATCAATGGTTGCATGAATCACCTTCAAAAATTTCACATTCTCCCACAGTCTCTTCTACATCTCACGCAAGGAAACCACCACCTAATGAAGGATGATCAACTCCTCATACAATTGTCTCATAGTGTCTTCGAATGATTGGATTTACTCAAATATAGATATTTGGAGCTCCCTCATGTGAGAATAAACGTAAGAAACCTTTGGTTTTCATCTAGGAGATGATCAATCTGTTGTCTCACAGTAGCTAGACCCTTT
This sequence comes from Pinus taeda, assembly GCA_000404065.3. Taxonomy (NCBI): domain Eukaryota; kingdom Viridiplantae; phylum Streptophyta; class Pinopsida; order Pinales; family Pinaceae; genus Pinus; species Pinus taeda. Next base: position 128,873 of record APFE030617899.1, on the reverse strand, counting down.
GGCAATTATTTGTTTTGCTCTATCAAGAAATATGTGTTTAGTTTTGTATAATTTGCAAAGGCTAGATTTGTTGTTGCGTCTTTCTTTAGGTTCTTCTTAGTGTTGGGCACAATTACTCATTTAGTGTGAATGGAAATAGGATGGATCAAGTCATTAGAAAAATGTTTCCAGCTTTCTAACACAATTTTTTTCTTTAACTGATCAAAGGTAAGGTTATAAATATCTATTATAATATCATCATATGGAGGTGATATTCCCATCTCAGTGAATGAGATGTGGCCACTAATAAGAGGAGGTGAAAGCTGATAGCTAGTTTTCTCTGAAATGGACACAATGTTAGCCTTTTGTTTATCCTCATCCCATTCAACCTCCATGTCTCAGCCCTATATTTTCTCCTCTTTTTCTCTTACAAATTTCTCACCTTGATTTTCCTTGTTTTCTTCATCCACCAACTATTTTTGGTGTTCTTCCTCAAACTATTTCTATATCGCTTCATCTTCTTCCTTCTTTCTTGATTCTTATTGTTCATGCATTCCCTCCTATTCTTTCATTTCCTCTTCCTCTTTCTGTATCCATTCCTCTTCTTGATTTCGTTCCCCCTATCTCTTTTCTTCTTCCTATTTTTTCTTCTTTAATTGTTCTGATTTATTTCTCCTCTTTCCTACTATAATGGTGTCTCTCAAAATAACATGATTTTCTTTGAACTTTCATCTCTGCTTTGATAAAATATTATGCACAATATTCCTCTTGTAATTATAAATGGTGAATAGAGTGGACACCTCCTATTGATTCCTGTTGGGCATGGAATCCCCCCACGGCATGTTTTGGGGCTCAAGGCCCAAGTTTTGATCTAATATTGTTGTAAAGCTCCACGAATTGTGGAAGCGCAAGTATGTTAGAGTCATAGGCTTGTCTGCCCTAGTTTTGAATGTAATGTCAACCTACCCATGGTTCGTAGACCATGGGATTGTATAAATAGAGCAAGGTTCTAAGTTCTAAAGAGACATCGGAGAGAGAGAAGTAGAAGATAAGAGAAAGAGTCTAAGTTTGTCATAGAGTAGGAAAAGGCTTTGTAGCTAAGTGTGCAGAGGCCTAGTAGAGTCCGCAGCTAAGTGTGGGTATCCATGTAGCTGAGTGTGTAGGGTAGAGTCAAGTCTATAACCGAAGGAAGATAATAATAAACAGAAGTTTTATCTTAATTTCGTGTATCTGTTCTTGGGTTGTCGTCTATTGATATGAATTGTAATTAAACTGCTTATTTACTATGTGCACTTGTATGAATGAATTATATTGCTAAGTATACCTACAAATAAGTCAAGTGAATCAACTAATCTTGGAATACTAGTATGACATTGGGTAATAACAGCGTTCGACCCCCAAGTAGGGTTGCACGAAGGCAGCATCTCAGGCTGTGAGGTACGAGTAAGTGTGCGTAGCAATGTGCACACATGGTCGAACCACAGACCACCTGAACTCTTTAGACATCTTCATGATATAGAAAACTAGTTCCAGCACCCTCCCATACTACTTTAGATGAGACCTAATTTTATACAGGAATAGTGTCCACCCGAATGCTGCTATTCCCACTAAGATGTGTGGCTATCTTAGAAACAAACAATCAAAGTCTATCGTTGATTCCTTTTATGAAAATAGATGAGAGGAGAACCAAGAAGGCCAACCTGAGTCTTACGCTTGATTCACTCTCCTTCTTGATAGAGTTTTTTTGCTCGCTCTTTGTCTGCTTAGCTTCAAAAGGGACCTGTAGAATCATAGCAAAATACTACTATGCAAGAAACAAGGATCTAAATTCACAAATAATGTAGGATCAGATGTACATTAACCATATACA